>JAWWEQ010032445.1:0-21941 GCA_035583055.1 Torymus tubicola
ATGTGTACTTAATTTTTTAAATATAATAATAAATTATAAATAAAATAAATATAAATAAATAAATTTGCTAATTTACGTAAATGATTTACGTAACGAAAAGTTCGAATTTGGCACGTAAACATTTACGTAAATAATTGACGTAAATAAATTATGTATTTATTTTCAATAGGGAAGGGACGTAACGTGACGTCAAGTGTGCGCTCTGCTTCACAATGAGAGAGAGAGCGCGCGAATACAGTTCATCAGTCCCCATAGCCCTCGTGTCGCGGTTCGGCTGTTGTTAGTTGTGTGCGTATATATGTATATATATGAGCAAGATTTTTCCTCTTTGCCCGATTTTGTTGGGGGGGGGGGGGGAGCTGGATTTTCACTAAATTTTAGTATGTTATAGTACTACCAAAAATAAGACCTTTTGTAAATTATCAGGCCCGTAGACCCCATAGAGCTCGCGAAAGGCTCTATATAAAAGGTGCAAAAATGGGCCTATTTAGCCCTATCAAAGCGTTGCACCTGGCGCCCTGACTTTTGTTGGTGCCATCACGAACCCCTTAGATTTATGTATATGATGAGATTTGATATTTCATTTAATAAACTTTATTTCATTTTATGTGTCGAGTTTGACTGCTTTAACGTTAGCGACAATAAGTATAATTATTTGTCATCCGGGGTGACCTAATCGCCTCGCCCCGTGATAAGTGCCGTATAAAATCACTATAATAGGTTTATTCTTTATTATTATAATGTAGTCATAAAAAAAATATGACTATATTCTAGAAGTAAAATGCAAACTTTTTTTCAATCAATGTGCTATACAAAAACTTTCAGGATTTTGAGTAAAAAAGTGGCAAAAGTTGAGTTTTCACCAAAAATTACAAAAAAATAATTTTTGATGTGCAATAACTTTTGTAATTACTGAAATATTGCTTTAAAAATTTAGGAACATGTTTTTTTCATAAAAAACTAAGTGTCTACAAATTTTGAGCTGCTCATTTCACCTGAAATATCGCATATATACACACACAATAGTTTATGTGCATGACATCGCGCGCGTCAGCGTGAGTACATATAGCGGCTAGTTGTTTCCGACTTCTGTATATTCTATATATCTATACTTTGCTTTAGGTGTGCGTATATACCATGTACGCATCTTATTTACGGCAGGTGCAAAAAAGGGGATTAATTAAGCTGATAATTCAGCTGATATTTGTTGGTAGGGCTACCAATACCTATATACGCATCTGTGTGCGTTTGTGTAGGGTGTTTTTATTCTTCTTCTTCATCTACATCTGCATTATTTTGCATAGGGATTTGCAGAATTTTTTCGAAAATGATTTCTTCCTCTTGTGAATCATCATTAATACCGATGTCTGTGATGTCATCTAACACG
The DNA here is from genome assembly GCA_035583055.1 of Torymus tubicola. Lineage (NCBI taxonomy): Eukaryota > Metazoa > Arthropoda > Insecta > Hymenoptera > Torymidae > Torymus > Torymus tubicola. The sequence goes on from JAWWEQ010032445.1 coordinate 1,388, forward strand.
GTTTCTTCTACGTTTGTGCAAGTATTACCATGACATGACGAGTATATTTGACTGCATGCATAGACCATGTTTTTAGCAACTGCATGCATAAACCATGTTTTTAGCAACTGCATGCTTTTTTGCACCTCATCTCATACCTACAACTGATTTTATTGAGTAATTCGCTAGGAATAAGCGGTTCCAGCATGTGTACTAGATAGAGAATATTTTGTTTCTCTTTCCAACCCCACGCTAGATCTGTATGCTTGCTGCTTCGTAGCACATTCGGTCGGTGGCAAATTTTTTAATTTTAATGTGCCTTTTAAAACAGATTTTTGAAAGTTCAAAAACCGCTGCTCATGCAGACTCTTTTTAATTTGCGATTTTAAACAATTAAATTTGAAAAAATCGCTTAGTTATTTATTGTTCTGTTGTTATGTATTTTTTTAGTAATTTTCACTGTTAAAATTCATAATTTTTTTTATTATACTTCCGGTAAGTATACGTATTTAGCAGAAAATCAGCGAAAATTTGAATTTTTAAATACTTGACAATTTGTTGATTGATTTCATAACTTTCTTGTCTTTAATAAACAAGAGAGATAACAACTAAAAGAAAGAGACAGAGGGAGAGATAGCCCAGTTGAAAGCAACCAATAAAATCCAATAAAAAAAAATTTGCATAAGATGTTATAAGTATTTGCACCAGTAAAATTTCATTAAATCGAATAAAGTGTGACTATTCATTGATATAAACAACAACGTCATAATCTATTGATTGGTTTAAGCTAATGAAAACATTAATTTATGCTAATAAATAGATAAATTTTATTTGATATTATAAGAATTTAATCAGATTTTACTGGTGCAAATACTTATAGCATCTTATGCAAATTTTTTTTATTGGATTTTATTGGTTGCTTTCAACTGGGCGAGAAACGGATATACTTAATCGCCAATATTTTTACTTTTTTTTAAAGTAATTTTAGAGTCGCATATACATTTTTTTTATGAATATAAAGTAGGTTGGAGAATGTACGTTATATGAAAATCTCTTTGCAGAGCAAGCAATGCATCGTCCACACAAGCATTTTCCGCTGAAAAGGTCCGATAAAAACTAATAAAGATATATAGATTCAGGTGCAGAAACCACATCGGATTTTTTCGACTGGATTAACAAGCAGATAATTTTATTAGCAAAAATTATTAGATACTATTTTATTAGTTGTGGGACACGAGTTTTGCTTTCGTGTTGCTTCGGACAGGTAACTAGCTTTCCGCCGTCAGGCTTGACCAACAACAACAAATCTGAGGTATTAATCCGGTCACTGGATGTCCCCTGCAAAGACTTAGGATTCATTGTCTATAGGAATTATGAAAATTTTCACCAAAATCCAGTTAATGCGTGGAAGAAACCTTGGCACACTAATTCCTCTGACTTTGTTCTCCGAGCTCTCTCTCTCTCTCTCTCTCCCTGTCTCTCTCTATGCGCGTGTGCTACTCTCCACTGACGATGCATCTATAACCATCCTTGGAACAGCACTGCAGTAATAACTAGCCACGTAAGTCGAATACGAACAGATGGATTGAGCGCTTAACCCTTGCCTCTTGTAGCCCACCTCCACATCCCGCAATATTTCAAAGGAGCAGTCATTGTTTTTCTCTCTCAGCTCGCGATCCGCGCAGATTTATGGGGCTCGGCTTCTGCGTAAGCTGTCTCTTTCTCCATCTTCCTTTCCCTTTCCTTTCCCTCTCCCTCAATCTTTACCATTCGCGAATTTGCGTAAAGAGAAGCCATAAATTACGCCTCCTTAAGCCTCCCTATCTCCTGGGGTTCAGATCTATACCCATAGTACCGTTGCACGTGCACGCGCACTCACTTGGTGACAAAACATCCAGACGCGTGGGCATCGCTCAACCCTTTTCGTTAATCCGCTTCACCTAGTTATTGTTTCTGTCAACTCCGCCCACGATAGTAGTGCAAATAGAGTATAACGGTTCAGAGGTCAACCCCCTGCCAATTTTCGTTTGTATTTACGCGTGCCCCTTTTGCGTGTACAATTCGACGCGCTGCTTAATACGGACAAGAGAGTAGGTAGTAGTATAGGCTAGCTAGTCATAACTCCATAACCCATGGTCGGCCACTGTATATATACGCGTGCGTGAAAGTGGCTCTGGCTGCGATAGAGTTAAAACCCTTTCGCTCCGAACTTTCGCATGACTATGCGGGTATTCGATCCTGCTGATGGCGCTGCTGATGCGCTTACTTGTATGATAGGTAGGCCATAAATGTTACGTTTTCGGAAAGATGGTAGTAGCCATCAAGCGGATTGTTACATTATTGAACATTGTAATATTTTGGTCAGCGATTTTATGTACTACCTGACGGACGATGAATAATAATAATTGATGTTTGCATAGGTGTATCGAACAATGATATGAGGCTCGATAATTCGTAAAGTACATTTATGTAGTGCATTTCTTATATTTTGTTATATTTTATTACAACAAAGTGATGACTGTTAATTTTTGTTATAACAACTACATCGATATAGTAATAATTGATTTACATAATATATAATTTTGAATAAAAATATCATACATTTATTATAAATATCCACTATTATATTAAAGTGACATTTCCTCACTTTTTTCCCGACCCGCCCTGAACAATTTTTGAACAAATTTTTAAACAATTTTTGAACAATTTTTTAATAAATTTTTAAACAATTTTTAACAATTTTAGAAAAATTTTTGAACCATTTATGTACAATATCCAGAAAATTAATGAACAAAATATACGAACAATTTCCAGAATATTGGATATAGCATTATTTTATATAGCCTTTCAGCGTTGGCCATTCTAATAAGTACTCGACAATAAATAAATCAATAAATACACGAAGCGCTCATTTTGGCTACGGCGGCATAAAGTTACTGCACGCTAATACAGCATTGTTTGTTTATACTAATAGCATATGAATTTTAACACGTGCAGCATGATACTCCTCACTGCTACATGAGTAAGCAATATAGAGAGTAGCCATTATACTAGTGTAGCTTAGAAGCTGTCAATAGCAAAAGTTTCATACCACGGTGGTATAAGATTCTTGTAACCGAAGAGTTGCATTTCGCTCATGTTTTAAACCCACGGACGGATCGACTAAAACCGGTGCACGAACTCCATGCTCTCGTGGTATGAACTCACTACTTTCGGAGCATGAAACCGAGCGAGCGTGAGCGAGTGAGTTGACTCGAAATATTTAATTTTATTAGGATCTTAAACAAACAACTCATTCTGAATATTTTGGTTCACCAATGTAAAACCTAATAATGTTCACATTCCCATCGATCAACCGCCCTCGCAAATGAAAAATTCATTCGCCAAAGCCAATGACTATATTCCCAGATCCTCACTAACCCCCATCCATATTTCACGCGAATTAAAATCTAATTCAAAAAAAGAGAAAACCTCCCATCCTATAATCTCCGCATCAAAATCGATGAGCGATGGACGGGCGTGTAACTCAACTAAAATCGTCCCCTCCAAAAAAAAAAAATCGAAATTAGTAGCACTACCGTGACACTGAAAACCCTGCACATATATAGCAGCACACGCGGCTCGTCTTATTATGTCGTCCGCGCCTCTAGCGAATGACGGTAAATTGAGTGGCTTCACCTACACAAATTTTCCCGAAAGGTGCGTACGCTATATACATATACAGAAAGGAACAGTGGAAAGGGTCGTAGAAGCATCCCCGTTCGTAGAAGGTGCACGTCGCATAAGCCCCGCCTCTGGTTTCCCATGTGCATACAAATTTTCTGTCGGTGGTGCATGATGGCCACATAACCCACATTTCTATGCGCGTAACCCGTTATATATGCTCGACGCGGCCACCCGCTAGCACACACACGCGTGTGTATATATATACATATATATATACATATACACAGATGAGAATAAGGGACGTTTCCGCATCTGCTCGAAAGAGAGCAACGGATTGCCGAGATCTAACGGTGCCTGTCGTCTCTAGGCTATTGTTGACTAGGCGCTCAGGGCCCACTCATCGTTCACGCTATGGCTTTCCACGCGATTTTTCTTTCTCTATCCCCCAAGCGCGCGATTTTATTATATTATGTTTCGTGGTCGCGACGATGGTACAGGACACAGAGGATCGACACGGCCCGTCGACGTGTCAATTAGCGCGGTGCATACGATTTTCATTTGTGGGAAATCTTCTGTCCGTGCAGCCTGCGCGTGTGTATGTCGATGATCGGTAACTGTACTTTGAGGGGAGAGGGTTAAGCGATTGTTCGGATTTAGGTTGGCTTGCATATTCAAGTTTAAAAGATTAGAATTTCCCAATTGAAAACCATAGTTGTTGGTTTTTATTAAAAAATTCATTTATTTTATTGTTATTTTTATTTGTACATTTAAAGACAAGATTTCTGTAGGAATAGGAGACCAAAGATGTAATAATATCAGCTTATCTGCATTGCTTACGTGACTTGAAACAAATTTGTAAACATGTTTGTAAAGAAAATAAACATCTTTGGAGATTCATATTATAAATTTGCAATTTACAAATGTCATTATGTAACAATTACATGTACAATCCAATATTTAATTTGAATTTCTTGTATACGTAAATTAAATATTAATAATTATTATTTCCTTTGTCATATAAATTTGAATAATGTTCAAAATATTTTTAAATATTTATACTGTGATTTCATAATATATACTATAGTTATGTTATCAAAGTGTTTCTAATCGATCGCTAATTAAATACATAAAAACTATTATACGAAACAGTTACGCTTTGATGTCATTTAACACACATCAACCAATAGGTAATCTATCGATGCATCCTATTATAGCTACCACCATAGAACAAATTCCATTCACAGCCGGATTGCATTCTTCCGTTATCAAACCCATCGCGCGGGCAAAAATTTTCCACGTACCGTACGCGTTACGCCGTGTCAAAATCACAAAGATCTGCAGTAACCCACCAGGAGGGACAGTTCATAGTACGAGTATGCGACAATGAATGCAACGCCAGAACTGAATTACAACAATCGCGTTCTAATCGCTATCTATCGTGACAGGTTTACTCGCGCCGTTAATGACCGATGTCGACTGCGTCATCTATGCGCTTTGGAAAAGCAAAATCTTACACAAGTTTTCCATGGCGTACGTGATGATCTCCGCGGAGGACGATTTTCGATCGGCACGCCTTATCTGTATTGGCTCATTTTCTCCGGTAGCGCCAGCGTACGCACGATAACGCAAAAGCGCGTGGTTTATATATATACATCGATGACTAATAGGGCGCACGCGAGGACTTTCAATAGATGCGTTACGAAGTGACGCAACTAAATAGTTACACAGAAGCTTTCTGCTTGTATGTAAATGTATTGTATACTGTTGGTGGGAAAATTTTAATACGCTGAGGTAAAGGGTTATAACATTAATCCTGGAGAACAATATGCCCCACGTATTTCTAGTTACTACCCTAGTAGCAAACGTAAAATTTGGTACCTACTATGGGACAAAATAAGTAAGTAGGAAAGATGAAAAAGACCGCTTGTCAATGTTTGGAGCGTAAACAATGAAAATTATATGGTTATACTACTTGAATCGCTTTACTAAACTATTTACTCTTGAGATTTTGTAATAAAGTGCCTTTATAATCTGGATTTACTTTCTCCTAAGATGCTATTCGATCCGAAGATCACGACCAAATTTTGAAATGCCATTTTATATAGTATGTATAATACAATAATAATATTCACTTTGAATATTATTAGTCAAATTGAATATCATTATTGGCTTACTATGTTCCTTATTAATCTTCAATATTTATAATTTTTATTTATTTCATACTTTGCAAAATTGTTAATTAAAAATATTTTATTGTTTTCAAAATAATATTGAAAGCTTTTACGATTACTGTAGGATTTCTCGGGGATTAAAGAGAAAGCTGAACCTCTGAATTGTCACAATAGGAAAGGGCCCAATAAACATAAAACTTTTATAACTTTAATCCAAGTTTCTACCTAGAGCTTTTGCGATCATTTGAAATACGATCAATAATCTTCCCTTAGAGCAGCTGCTTGATCGAAATTCGCATGTACACCCGATGAGTAGTAAACTCATTTCTGACAGCGGCTGAGTCCAACAACAGCTGCATATAGTTTTAAAATTTATTTTAATTAAATGTTAAACAAAAAACTAATGATTGCAGCATCAAATGATATCGTCGCTCCCTACGAAGACTAGCACATCTCGCATTCTCCCCGCGAAGACTAGCACATCTCGTACCTTCCGGGCGAAAACTAGCATATTCCGCGGTCCTATAGAATTTAAAATAATTTAAATTCAAATCAAAAAGTCTTATTGTGTCTAATTAATATGTATATTCATTCCTTCATAGATTTAATAAGTAAAATTCAAAGTGAATAGTATAATAGTAGAATTGGAAACTGCTATTGCGAATAATTACCGTTATATATATGCGAATAGAAACTTATTATTTATATAAATCGTACTAAATAAATAAATTCATTGAAATTTTTAAAAAGTTTTATCATACTAATGATTAAATAAGAGGCCAATTCTGCCTCTTATCAACAAAAACATAGTAATTTTTTAATAAAACATTCCCTACTATAACAGTAGCGATCTCACGACAGTCATTTTCCCATGGAAAAATGAAAACTATATTTTTATAAATACATTTCTCGCTTTAGACATATATACACAAAAATACATACATTCCTTAGGTCATTTAAGAGATTAATAAATCACAGACGAGAAAACCGGTGAGTAAGTAAATAGCTGAGCAAGAAAGACATTTCCTGCGACAATCAAATTTCCGTAAAAGACGAAAGAGAAGATGATGATGATGTGGTCTGGTGGACCAATGAGAGAACGAAAGAAGAGAATATCACAACAGACAAACGGAAGTCGTCCAGCAAAAAAAAATGTTCACGGGAGGTCCTTACCGTATGTCAAACAACCATTAGGTTGGCGTCTGTGGGACGATCTTTCTCGTCGTCGTCGTCCAAGATTCTCAAAGTCTGCGAGAAGAAAATTGGAAGAATGCAGAAGTATGAGGGAGGATATGCTTTTGATGCAGTAGCTGACACAATCGTACTAATGGTGTGGTTGACCATGTGTATAGATTCGTTTCAATTTTATAGAATCGATATGTCATATTATAGTCATTTATATTGATAAATTAATTTTTGTTTTTTTTTATTTGATAAATTGAATAAATAAACAATATTAATATTATTATACTATTAACGAAAAATTATTTGAAAACTTACAATAAAAATAAATTAAATGAAAAAATTTATAACTTATTATTCAATGCATATATAAAGTAACAAATAATTAAAAAACAATTATTTTTGCAGTAAAACAAAATAAGTTTTTGAATAATATTCAAAATTTTCAATTTCTCCCAACTTTTCACTTCTCATCGCTTCTCTCTTTTTCTTTCTCTCTTTCTTTCTCTTTGCGCCCTTCACTCAACTTAGTCTTCCTCTCTCGCAACAAGACGTCCATAAGACTCACCGTCGGAGACGCAGCCGCGGCTGCCCACTGAGAGCAATTACTTTTCAATTTATCATTCTCGCAGAGCGACCACCGGGGCCGCGTTTTGCCAACAGACTTTTCAGATTTGCATGCTTCCGGCGCACGCCCCGTTACACCTTCGTACTTTTTCTCACCCTGAACGCCCACGCTGAACGCCCAAGAGAGAAAGAGCATCTCTTTTATTGTGTCGTAGGCGCCTGGGGGCCGATCGAATGTCCACTATATATGTGGCCGCACGCGGAGCAATTTTCTTGTAATAATGGAACGGGTGGACGCGAGTGAACGCGTATGACAAATGGACGTACGAACGCGAATCTGTCTCCCGGGAGTCGTATGATTGTTGATAAATTGATTTTAATTGTGAGAGTAGAGAGGGTTGGGTAGTTTAAGGGTATTGTCATGTCTTATTCTGTGGCAGTGACTGTTTTATAATCTGTTTAAAAATTTTATCTATAAAAATTTATAAACAATTGCCCATGGCTTGAAAAATCTTGGGTATTATTTTAAAAATAGAAAATGAAATTAGAGAGCATTATCTTTCATTCACTTTAAAAAAAACTGTTGATTTCTTGCAAAGTTATGTAAGTCGAACAAACAATACAGTGTTTAATCCTTAAAATTGACTATTAAACTGCGTACATATTTCGTCGCTTTTTCGATGCTCAACTTTGAACTTCGATAACTTTTAAAGAATTCAACATCTTTCAATTTTAAAAAAAGTAAATGAAAGCTCATTTTCGTGTACTGTATTAGTTATAGAATAAGGAAAATCAGTTTGCAGAGGTATGCTTCAACTATTTTTTTCGTCATTTTTTCAAACAAGTTATGGGCCTTTTTTGTGAATTTTTACATATATATTTTTAATTTTGCAATATTCTAATTAATATATTTTTTTTTTCTTTCAATAAATTTTAAGTAAAATAAAACATATTGTCACGGGCTCAGCTGCTGGACTATACATCCGAGCCCTGGCGCGTCAGCATAATGATAAGAATAAGATGTGCTTGAGGTCTTCGAGTAAGTCTTGCGAAATTATAGCTCCGTTGGTAGAGTGCCGGATTAGAATAAACATTTGTTTTGTTAAAAGATTTATTCAAATTCATTATTTTCAATACAAATTAAAAAAAAAAGCATGGCAAGCTAAAATCCGAATGTTGAAAGTATTAGAAATATGTCCAAAACATTCCAAGCGAAACAGGCGTAAGTGAAAGTTTTTCAACCCTCGCAAAAAAAAATCCTTACCTTCCTGTTTACAATTTCTAACGGACGATTATAAACATTTAACTCCAAATTTTTTGCATCATAAACAGCTGAGTCCCCGAAATAAACGTATTACGGGCTTGCGCTGGTGAAGGTCGTGTCGCCGCTATTTTTTCCACCAGACAAAAACCTAACTCTAATTTTTTCTTCCCAGCCTCATAAACCCCCCGCAACCCTTGGCAACTACCGCGTGCGAGACCCTCTATAATAGACACTTAACTCTACTTTTTTTTGTCTCGTAAACCGCGCTGCTGCCGCAGAAGACCCTTAAAAGAACCGCCTCGCATAAACATCGAGCGACAGTATAACAATGTTTTATTTGCCAGATTAAGATGCGCGGGTCTGCAAGCATAAATAAAAAGGAAACGCAAAACGTCGCTATGTCCTCGACAGCTCACGCCCTGTTGGGGAAGAACGAGTTGTAAACGTAGCGCGTGCGCGCATAGGTAAGCGAAAGAGAGGGAGAAAAAAAAGAAAGACGCTACCTTTTACGGAAAACCGTAAATCCTCCGGTTTTACGATCGCTTGCACACGAGGGTTAACCATCGAGCATCTCTGTAAAGCACTCGCACGATCGACAATTGCACGAAATCGAGCGTAAGCACGCGCCCGCTCGCGCAGGGAGAATGGGAGCGCGCGACAGTGTCCGGTTACTAAGCCTTATAGCAAAGAGTTGAGAGGCTGCTGTTGTGATGGCTACTCCTCCCTAACGAGTGCATTCGTCGTTGTCCTCGACGTCTGTGTTTGTCCCGACATTTTGTTTACCTAAAGGCTTTTCTTTTGCTTTCTTTTTTTGCAGGGCGTGTGCGCACGCTTCGATGCGGAGACACAAACATCGCTGAAGCGACTGGAAATGTGCCTGGAAATGTAGACGTGGACCGTTTCTCATGTGCACGCAAATCTGGACTACAGTTATCTTTCTTTTGTGTCGCTCGAGTGGTGCTCGTTTTCAAGTTCAAGGGCTTGTGCCTTTGAGTTTTCCGATACTTTCATCTTAAATTTGTATTTTTAACGGATTTTTTAACTTTGAAGTTTTTAATTGCATCATTTTCATAATATACGTAGTATTTTAATTAACCACTGTGTGCCCTAAATAACTAAGATAAAATTTTTTTCTCAGGACACTGAAAAATATTTGAAGGATATTGAATTTTCCCATATTAGATATTCTTCCTAAAAATGTCGAATTTTTCGAATGTTATTCTGATTTTTATAAAAAAATTTTCAGAAATTTATTGATTTTTATTATTGATAATAAAATAAGAAATACTAAAATAAATAAAATTATTTTTCTATATTAATTTTTCCATTATTTCAAATATTTATTAAATATGTTATCTAAATGAACTCGTGTACTCTGTGTAGCAAAAAGTTTTTATTTTATTCTCTTGGCTCATGTCATATTTCTTTTAAGCACTGCTATATTTTACTTTTTGTGTACACATTTTAATCTCTTTTTATTATATATACAGTTGAAAACCTCCTGTAGTTGAAATTTCGTGAAAAATATTCTCTGTAAAATCTTCATTAACACAAATTTTAGTTTTAATTTATTCGAATTTTGATTAATATTTTTAATCTGTACATTAAGTTGTCTATAACATTGATTTTACACAAATCTTAGATTTACTGAAATTTTAGTTTTAATCTACTCGAATTTTGTTTAATATTTTTAATCTGTACAAACTTCTGTTAATCGTCGATTTTATACAAATTCTGTGTAGATTCTGTGTAGTTCATTTACACAAATATTTTTCTAAATTTGTGTATATAATGAACGTTATGTAAATATATACAAACAAAATAAACATAACATTTTTTTTTTAATTTAAATAAAATTTTAGGAGAGATATTATCTGTATCATTTTGTAATTCACGACTGACTTTTCAGTGTTATTTAATTTTAAAGACTAATTGTATATTCTTTTTAGTCTTGTACTATCCAATTATGCAAATAAATATTTATTTATCTATCGATACCTATGTATTTATTTATATATTTATATAAAATTTTTTGATTATTATTTACAACAACCGTATAATAATTATTAATATTTGCTATCAATATAAATTTGATATGCATTTAATTTATATATTTAAGTTATTTCTATATATTAAAATTCTATATATATTTTTTTAATTAAGTTTTCTCTGGCTTTTATTTCAACAATAATAAAGGCGTCATATCAATACTAAAATATTAATAATAATAACAATTAATAAATAATTATAACATTTCTTTGTATTTAATTAGTGCATTTGTTTAAAATTAAATTTATTGAACTTATTCTCATTCTACGAAAATTTCGGTGATATTATACCTCTACTGAAACATTTATCCAAGTATGCATAAAGATATATTTTGTACTTTAAAGGCAATAGATTTTTACGTATATATTATTAAAAATATATTTATATATATGTATATATATATGCAACATTACGAAACAAAATAAAGTATTTCATAATATGAAACCAGAATTTTGAGTAGATTTTGTGCAGATGATTTTCAAGAGTAACCCTTCGGGCCCCTAGTAAATCCCGGCAATCAGCGTTAATAATCAAGCTTCTTCCAACGAGTTAGAAGTCCATTCGTGCAATTAACCCTTTCACCAGTCGAAACACAAAAACTCGCGAAGAGTTGAAAAGTATTAACTTTTAGATATAGACAAGCCGGAACATTGTCACCGAAGGCTTGATGAATCTCTGAGTTAAATTTCCGTATTTCGTAGTCTAACAAAAAATGTTGGGTTTCCCCATGATAAACAAATATAATAAAACGAATCTGAAAAACACGTGGTATACAAGATTAAGCAGTCATTGTTTCGCCATACCGTCATTAAGTCCGATTTCTCTCCATCCCTAAATAGTGTCCTCCACTCTAGGAAAACCTTAAAAACAAGAGCGAAAGGTGCACTCGAGCAATGCCCCAAGTTTTAACAAGTACTCTCGCTGGTACAAAGCCCAATATTATTACGGAAAACCATAATAAAGAGAGTTGGGGGATACTAGAGGTTTGAAGAGCCTTGTAAAAGCTTATCCTGTGTACATACCTTGTCCGCTTCCATCCGGGTTCCGGTTCGTATCGATCAGGTATACACAGGCATGCTGTTATGACGGTGGCGGTTAGCGGCAATGCACGCGTGCCGTCTCATAAAAACCTTTTTGCTCAGATAGAACGACCGCTGTGGACCAACAGCAGCACATTTTATGACCTTTGATGACTAATTCCTAGCGTCGTAAACGAACCGGGGTTGTCGCCTCGGATTAAGCAAAAACACTTACTTAAGGACATTGGATTAACTTTTTTCTCTTTCTCCATCTCTCTCGTACTCTCTCTTCTGTGGTTTTAACTCACAAGCCCATCTCCTTGGCTAAATGATTTAACAACTCAGGTGTAGGCGTATACAGCCGGGTTATAACCCGGCCTTATGAGGCATAGCAACCTAAGAGATGCAGGATCGGAAAAGAACATTTACGCCGTGATTTTTTTTCCCGTAATTTTTTGTGTGGCTATTCGTGGCCTAGCAATGTTTTATGACGGGTTCTTTACGCTTCCGCATTTGGAAAGACATTTTTGGACAATCCTACGGAAGTTATAAAACCGAAAGATGGGAAGAAAGTATTCGGTTATTACATGCAAAAAAAAAGCAACGCGAAGGTGTTCGAATGGCCCGGACTCTTTGCAGAGCATCTGTTCAGTCGAGCAACTGGAAGATGAAAAATTTTGGTTTTAAAATCAAATAGTATTAGTTATGAAAAACTAATGATTTGCTGATAACATTACGTATAAAGGGCCTGTACATCCTTTTGACTGAAAAATCAATAAATTAGAAAAGTTGAAACTGAGAATAAACGCCTCAAACTGGTACTTAAATTGCGTGAAATACCACCTCAAAGTCTGTTACAATTTTTGTTACTCTAGCTCCAAGAGAGGCACACGCCTCCAATTCTCAGAAGTAAATTATGACTTTGAAAGCGATATAGAGTATTAAAAGGAAGTTTATAAGCTACTGGAGTATCTCAAATGCCACCTAATCCTGGAACTACAGGTGCATAATGATTGCCTTTGGAGAAACAATAAATTATGATTTTACACAGAAATTTATTAGTTTCATTATTACTTTACTGTTAATAATCTTCTGAATACTGGAAATAGTGGCACTTTTTATTTATTTATAATATCTAAAAATATATAATATTATAATTAATTAAGCTTTTTGTTACAAATTATAAATTAAAACATATAGTCAACATACAGATACTGAGCAAATATTATTCGGATTTTATCGGAATCAACTTTCACGTAATTTTCCACTCCCACGGCGATTCGGAAAGTGACGTGAATTTTCGTATACACACAAAGCATCTATGTAAGATAATGCGCATTGAATCTCCATTTCTATTGTCATTTTTATTGGCCTCCCGTCAACAGGCATATAAACAACCTCTCCTTATTTATATCTCAAGGCATCGTTTACGCACCAGCTTACACAATGTGAAACAAGGAAAAAAAACCTCGCTGCACTGTATGCGCATTACACACGCATTGCATCTTTGTATCTCATCAGACCCCTCCCCGAAGACCCGAGCTGCCCGTAAAATCATAAAGCCTACAATAGCACACCCACAGGGTAAATGTGAGTCAGTCCGACAAGCATTTTCCTCGGTTTCGGTCACTACTCCAAAAAGGGGGTTGCCCCGGATTTTCGGAAAATCGAAACCGCAACACCGCCTGCCACGTGGCACAGACAAACTTCAGGCGCGTGCGGCCGATCGCTCATTTTCCAGCCAAGGATCGTCCCACATACCACCCGCCCTTTAATATCGCAGCCTCATCTTTAGCCCTTTTTCTGGGGAAAGGGATGTGCACGCGTGCGCTTTGTTGATTCTCATCTAGGGCCTATATTTTGCTACGAAGTTTTCAATTTCGCTGATGTTGTTGCGAGTCATGTGCCGGGGGATTGGATCGTTTTCGCCGTTACTTGCATTTATATTGGATAAATGGGCGTCAAGGTTATTATGACTTTATGAGATAATTTGGATATAGATTGCACTCAAATTATATATTACAGTTAAATTTTAGGTAATTTAAAATAATTGTTATTTATTATATAGTATTTATGATATATTTTGATTTTTTAAAATAACTATAAATTATATGCTGTAGGTCAAAATTATTAATATGTTTGTTAAAAACTAAAATGTAATAATGCATAAATGCATATAGCTACATTATTATATTTTTATTACGACCCTAATGATTTTATATTAATGACAAAAATTAAACTATAACTAATAATTGAAAATTTATTAACAAATATTTATTAAGAAAGGCTTGGACAAAACAGTCATGAATTATCTCTATTTTGTAAATAAAGATATAAGTAGCACAAAATTTTTAACCTTACAAAAGTGACACATTCTGTCACTATATATGTATAAATTTCAGTATACGTGTGCAATTTACCTCGATACTTGTTATTGCTGGAATGTGTAAATAATATTTTTTTATATTGTTATTTATTGGCTTTTGAAAAATAATTGACTTTTTTATTCATATGAATTTATTTAATTTTGCTTAGCTGTCAAATATCATTAAAATGTGGTTTTTGTTTTATTATTAATGCTTTTTTCAATTATTTTCCATTAATTATTGTGCCCGTATTACTTCGTTTCTTCCAAATCTACATCATACTGTATAATAATTATTCCATAATAATAACAATTTTTTAAAATTAATTATGTGTATTTCTTTCAGAGATAGATTGATTATAAATTTTCTTCTGTTATCTGTTTATTCAATTATTATTTAATCTCGAGATAGTAATCTAATGTTTTTTTTTGAACATTATATTTTGTTATTAAAACCATGGCCCAAAAACTGAACAGCTATGAACAATTCTGTAATTTATTATTTTCACAAGGTGTCGACTTTTACACCATTTCAAAAATTTTCAAACTTCTATATAAATAATGACAAAATAGATTTAACCTTGTAAAGTAAGAAAACACGATGCAACAACGCCGTTTGAATAAACAGAAACGCCCAAACTTCTCGAAAACCTTTTGCAAAAGATGAGGAACACTACATCGTTGAGAACTTGGTCCATCGCCCAACAAGGACGAGAGAGAAGAAAGATCTTGGTCAGCGTGTCATATGGTCAATAGCCGCTGGCCGCGGGGGCGGAACAGCAGCCGCCGCAAAATCCTATCCTTCTTTCT
This sequence comes from Torymus tubicola, assembly GCA_035583055.1. Lineage (NCBI taxonomy): Eukaryota > Metazoa > Arthropoda > Insecta > Hymenoptera > Torymidae > Torymus > Torymus tubicola. The sequence goes on from JAWWEQ010032445.1 coordinate 16,460, forward strand.
GCCCGCCGACGCGCAGATGCGCGTAAAGCTCAACCCTTCCGTAATAACGTTCTCTCGTTCTCTTTCAAAGCCATTGTTCGCCGCCGATGCACTTTTCCGCCCCCCGCTTATAGGGGAATGCAAACTGCGCGTGAGTTCGTAACGGTGCAGCGCTCAGCGAGAATGTGTGTCAAAGGGTTGCAAGATGAGTTTTCAACGGTGCATGCTGTTCTTGCGATGTGTGGTCAACGCGATGGACACAATGAATGAAGGGATCCTGCGTTGTTGGGTTATGAGCGGCGTGGATGATGCCGATTCGATACGCTGAAAGGGTGGCTAGAATGATGGGGTGTAGATGCTTCATTACGATTGAATTTGAATTTTCGAAGTGAATGTACGTAGAATAGGGAAATGTTTCGGTATAAATCAAATTATTTTTATTAGATTTTTATTGGGTTACAAAGATCAAGATTACTCTTTTCAAATCTGACCTCAGTTTTTACAGTATTTTTAATAGCAATATTGCTCATTAATTAAAAGCACAATTTTTAAATTATCTCATTATAATTATGTTAGATAAAATTAGATTCGTATTAAATGTTGCTCTTGAAACACAATATCGACTAGCATAAATCGCCTGTACTTCTAAGTAAAGCTGGTTTTACTTAAATTCAATGTGGCCCACTCAAAATAGGGGTTTTATAGAAAAAAAACTTTGTATTTCCTATTTTTTTTATTTTTACATTCTGTTGTAAAATTCTTTCTTAATTTATAGTTATGGAATCAATAAAAAAACCGCTGCCAATTAATTGACACTTAGCTTCCTCAAACTAATTCATCGATTCCTTTTATTAAATTAAAATTCAAAAAATAAATTTGTCACAAAAAATTTATAATGAATTTCCATCAAAAAACGTTGAACGTACAAAACTCACTTTTTTTATTTGTCAATGTTTACGTTTTTGTTAATAACGAAAAAACCGTGATGACTAGAAAAATTTTTTTTAAAGGTATTTTAATTCGAATACTACTTACCCAATTCAAATATACTTATATAGCCGTTCTTGAAAAAGTACGATTTGAAAAAAGGCTAAAAAACTTTTAACCTCAAACATCTCTAAAATTTATAGACCAATCATTTTGCCCAAAGGACTCCACCGTGAACTATCCCAAATCTACCTCTATAAGGAATTTGGCAGCAATTAATTAAATTTTTTTCGAAATTTGGATTTTCTCAAAATTTATAATCAATACTTTTTTGTATTTTTTTAATCACATCGTCAGTAGCTAAATTAGAATCGTTTATTGCTGTAATTGAATTCCAATCGAGAGTAACAGTTATTCTATTTAATTTTTTATATTTGCAAAATTGTTTATAGTCTTACGTGTGATAGCATTACAAACATAGTCGAAGCTCGAATACGAAGCGGCGCGTCGCAGCGCTAGCCGCGATTCAGCAATAATTACGAGACGCGAAAAACCGCGCTGCGACTCGTTCGAACACGAAAAAACTAACGCAGGTACTTGGTAGTCAAGCGAAGTTTGAAGACGTTGCAATAATAGCCTCATCGGTAGGTGAGAAAAAGAAGAGGGGGCTGAGGTGATTTTTACTATAAAAGCCGAAGCTCTCCACGAGACAACGACTAGCTAAAGAGAGACAACGAGGCTAAGGCGCTGCCCGAGAAGACTAGCTAAAGAGAGACAACGAGGCCAGGACATTGCCCGTCAGACGAGAAGAAGCAACGACGATCGACCTAGTCGCCAAGAAGACCAGCCAAGCCACCAAGTCTGCTGTCACTATACGAATCTACCGCGCCACGTTAGAAGCGTCTCTCTCTCTCTCTCACTCGCTTATATACATTTACATCATAATAAAATACATACTTCCAACTAACTCTAAAATCTTTATTGTGCACCTTTCTGGGCTCATCACCCAGACTGACCACGGGGAACAAAACCCCTTCACACGTAACAATGGTCATTATTATCTGCTTGTTGTGGTTTATTTATAAGTACGAATAGTGTATCTAGGTATTTATTACCCGTATTATTATTTATTTGATATTTTTGATATTTGATATTTATTTAACCAGAAAAATTACAATGCAGTTTACAAAGTAAAATCTATTAGAGGTAAACATTGTTACCTGTACAATAGTCTCGTTGCATAGAAATAATACTTATAACTATAACTTAAAACTAACAGATTACTTATTCGAGTAACATAAACATTTTAATATAGCTTTATTTCATTTAACAATTTATATATTCTATAAATAAAATTAAAAAAATCCGCCAAAACTTAATATTGCAATCTTCCTTTTTCCAAAAGTAAACCGTGAGAAGGTATGAAGTTGTGCGTAATGTTACGATTAAATGTTATTATCGGAAGAGCTCCTGTTTTAATTTGTACTTAATTGTACTCTTCTTATAATTTAAAATTTTCAGATCATTAGGCAATTCGTTAAATGCCCTCATAGCTTATACCAGACTTTATCACTAATAGTTTTGGTCATCTTAGATAGTTGTAATGATTTTTTTCTAGTATTGTAGAAGGTAAGTTATATTTATAGTATTTATATATTTTTATTCTATAATACTATTCAAAATCATTTTCTCAGGTATTTATAGCTCCGGGGGTCATTAGGTATAAGACCGCTTTAACCTTTTCAGGATGGGGTTTCTTACGTTAAAATTGGACTTTGTTTTACTCGAAAAAATTGAGTTTTGTGTTAAGTTCGATATGTTAAATTCCATTTATTTGCACGTAACAATTAGATCGTCTTTTTATTTTTTCGTCGACCATAAAACGAACGAAAACTTGTACTCTGCAGAGTTCCTGCTTGGATTCGTCCATCACAGGATCATCCAAAACGAAGTGAAGGAACGACCGCTAGAAAAGTGTAATTTTAGTTTCTAAAATACGCTAAAAGCTTCAGTGCACTATTGCATCAATGCGTATTAAATTAATTTATAAATTACGTGAAAGGCTTCGATACATGATTATATAAACCGCGTAAATAAATAAATATACATTCTAAAGTAGTACTAAAACGAAGCCACGCCACGGCCTGCGTCCCGTATCTCTGTTGAAGAGGTAGCAACGTAATGCAACAAGCTGAAAATAAACTAGACACGCACACAAGGGCGTATACTGAATATATATTTAGAAAATGAAATGCTAGATAGAATTCGTTATTACAATTATGGCTATTCAAATAGAACACTGCTTACTTACTTCAACCTCTTGTACTGCAGAACACGCCTCTAAAAACACTGTCACGGACGAGCCGTGGCTGAGGCTAACCGCCCACGGGACACCTCGCGGCTCTGATAACAGCCGTTCTCACAGGCGGAAAGTGCAAGAATGCACTTTCCGTCGTAAGAGCGGTTCGGAGGAACCGCGACGGTGCGCCAGTGAGGACTCGACCGGCGCACTGGTCACAATAGCTCATACGTAACAACACTCAACAACCTCAATGTAAGCTGCAAAGAATATACACTTTTCACAGACACAACTCACTTTCACTCACTATTCTTGCTATACTTTGTATTACTGCACAAGTTCTTCTTCTCGGTCGATGCAATCCGCTCGACGGCTCAGCTACTTCTGGTCCGATTCTCCTGACGATTCACCTGTAACTGCTCGAGACGTTCGTCAACGTCTCTATATTTAAAGCCAACTCTTCGTCTACCGTTAAGGAATGATCTCTGCCAGGAATAGGCCTGCCCTTTCCCTCATCCCACGACTGTCTAAACTTCCGGATTATGAGAACAGACTACAACCGAACAGAAACTAGAACTTGTAAATAATCGATACACCCTACTTCGAGCATACCATAAATCTGCTTCCATCAAAAAGACTAAGTTTTACCTTAAATACACTTGAGTTTCTTTTTAATTGTTTGTTAGACTCTATGCATAGTCTATGCATAGTCTGTGTATAACCGTGCCTAGAAGCTTGGCCTCGGCGAGAGGGAGTAAGAGAGAGAAATGCTGCCTTGCCTATCCTCTGCTGCCGTCGCTGCCTCGAAAGAAATTTGAGTAAAAAGATAAGGTTGAAGGACAAAAAGGTTATTTTCACACCCTATATTATGTCTGCGTTTCCCTCGGTATGATCCGAATTGATATATCTTTGTATAGCGATGAATATATACGGAATTAAACTATCTATTCTAGAACTTTAATCGCTTCTATGTGGAATTTGGTTTAGCCTCTTCAATAGTTTGATATTGGTTAATCATCAATGACTACTTTTCGTCCATTGTTCCCGTGCAAAATTTCCATAAGAAAAATTGATTTCGTTGGTTAAAAAGTTTGGCAAACGATGAACCGTTTTCACGTGTATTTTCATCTTGGGGGATACCCAAAGAACTGAAAAAATCTGGTGTGGTAGATGTGTCCCGAAAAGAATATTTTTCTGTTTTGTACCCCAGTTATTTGGTGTAGTCCGCGATTTACACATATAAACCTTAATATATAATCATATATAAATCGAATTTAACTGTATGCGTGTGTGCCTGTGTGCACACACACACAATCATGCACAATCCTTATTTAAGATCCTATTCGATATAGAATACTATTACGTCATATACATTACCATATAATATAACCATATATAATTACGTATAATTTATATATAATCATATATTAATTTTTCAGGCCAAAGTTAAATAGTAATATAATAAATATGCATACATAAAATAAATTTTTTCCGTACCGTATTCATCGACAAATAAAATAATTTTGCCCGAAAATACGATTTCTATATAATTTCCGTATATATTCATCGCTATACAAAGATATATCAATTCGGATCATACCGAGGGAAACGCAGACATAATATAGGGTGTGAAAGTAACCTTTTTGTCCTTCACCCTTATCTTTTTACTCAAATTTCGAGGCAAGCACGAGTATTGGCCGTTTTTTTTGCGCGTTGGACCACTGTGCAGCGGTCAGCGATGTCAAAAGGTGGAGAATTCTCCAACATCTTTCGCAGCTTACGTTGGCAGCAGCGCCTATACAAGCAACTTCACGACAGTCCAGAATATGGTTTATTGGATATACCACTGACGAGAAGTTGCTTTCGAGTGCTACTGCCAACCTAAACTGCGAAAGACATTGGAGAATTCTGCAACTTTTGACATCGCTGGCAGCGGTCCCCCGGCAACGGCAAGTTGCTTACCTGGCTAGCGTGGCTGCTGTGGGCGCGTTATAGATGCAGAGGAGGCTGAGCGATCTGCTGCGTTGCCGAGCAATCGGATGGCTGCCTTTTACCGCCAATGCACCTACCGAGATTCCTGGAGACAAATTTCATAATCGCAGTCTATACGTCGCTGCCACACGAGTCGTCATCGCCGACGGAGTGGCAGTCCTCTAGCTAAGATCAGCGTATATGTTTATACGACATAACCCTATAACCTCCCTTACAAAAAAAACTGTAGTTTAAACTACTGGCTAAACTATTGGCTCAACTACTGCCGAAACTATTATCTGAACT
>JAWWEQ010032456.1:0-21936 GCA_035583055.1 Torymus tubicola
AAAAATCTGAAAAAATTCAGGGTAACATATGGGATGGTTACGAAGCGATTTAGGTGATTTTAAAAGAAAAAAAAAATGTTGACCTCTCGATTCACCTGAGAACTGCCCATATATATATACACACACTTTGAATCAAATTGTCTGCGCACTTAGTCAAAGTACTTTCCAGCGTTTGCCAAAAGAACATAAGAGACAAAGGTACGATCTATAACAAGGGCTGCCACTTCAATAATATATGTAGATTCTATAATTTTGATATATAAAATTGTCGATCCACATATCGTTTCTCACCTTGAAATATGGAAGAAATTTATTAATAACTGTTTTGCATTTAATAATTATGTATGGTTGAGAATTGTATGTATGTGTAGTTTAAAAAACGATTACGCAGTGTGTAAAATAAAAACACAAAACACCTTTTATAATTTTATTTGCCTTAAATAATTAGTACTCACAAATATTATTTACTTTTAATTTACTATAAAACTTAACTATACAAAAGAGTGTATTAATAATTCTGCTTTTCTAGATAATAAATAAAGTATTATTGGGCCAAGGTGTATATATATATATATATATATATATATATAACCGTAAGTGTACACGAGTGCGTGAGTGTATGTAAATGTAACCATTTACTTTTCCGTAGATTTTACGCACGGAACTACTTACGTGCCGTGTAGGTTTTCTTCATGATGAGCATCTTTTTTGCTTGTTTCGATTCCCACGGGATAAAAATAGTCTAATCGCGATTAACCCGCTTTCACGAACCACATGCAATATCCTATAGAGCTGCATGCAAAACTTTATACATTGATTATATATTAATTTTTAATTCAGCTAATTTTGGTATGTTCATAATTAATGAAATAGACAGTTGATTTTACATTTAAGAATTTATATAGCTGTTATAGAATACACAAAAAATATATTTTTTTAAACATATACATATATGCATGTAATCTGGTACTGCTATTGTCTAGAATAGTTTAATGCGTACAACAGTCAATAATACTAACTGCATTTCATATATCATACGTAAGTACTAACAGGTTACATTATAGTCGAGGGCTACGTCGTAGATCGATGATCGTAAAACATATTGCGAATGATTAACGATCGATCGATAGTGATGGCTTGTCAATAAATCACTGACATGAATTCGCTCGTTCAGAGTTTCTATGACAATACGTCAACCTTTCATCATTGATTTTTTGATTCAGTGAACTATTTCTGAAGTTACAATTTCTTACACGCACTTAGATATATATCATTTTGTGCAACTAACTTTCTTTATTTTGAGAATTTGTGAGTTTCTAAAATCAAATTCAAACAACATGCTTGATATTATTTAAGAATTTCTGATTTTATATGCTTATATAATATATAAATAACAAACAAACTGTTAACCAAAGAATTTACTTTTGCACCATTTTAAAATACATAATAATTTTTATTTTCCACACTATTCACGCTTCTTAGTTTGCGTAATATTGTGGGAGAGAACAAAACAAATCTCACGTATTAGTTGAACACGCGTGGAAACAGAAGATCATCAATCGGTTCATTCAAGCTGAAAATGCTATAGCGCCTGTACCTTTCTCACGCTTCAGCATCAAAGTGACCGCGCTGCATTATGCACATTATAGATTGCAAGATTACGTTAATGAGCTGCTATCGAGTAGCTTGTGAACCGCAGCTTAACCTACATTTAACTTTGCAATACAAATGACGTCTCCGTCATTCAGTTACTGCTTCGGTGGAGAGGTAAGTACTCTTCTTTGCTGAGGCTTATAATTTAGAAGCTTATTTTTTTTTAAAAATCTGAAATTTATTGTTTAGTAAAATTGTTATACGCACATATGAATAAATAATAATGCTGTGAAAACAAATTTTCAAAGTGCAAAATATTTGTAATAAATCTATACGAATATTATAATATACCTGCATATAGGTCTACTTATAAATTCTCTTTTAAATTCTCTTATATAGATTTTTGGAAGCGCGTAAAAGAATTATGAAAGAATTTTGTAACCTATATGATTGAAATACATCATTTTTAGTTAATGTCTAATGCGTATATAGCAAAATCTAAACAAAATTTACACTGTATCAGAACTGGTCAAAATTTTCTTTAAGTCACACGTTTAGAAAAACGCAGTCTTCTACTTTGTTTATATCATAAAACAAATTGTGTATAATACAATTAAAGATGAGTTTTTTCCGTAAAGGTTAACATTTTTTAAACATTCCACAAAAAGTTTTAAGAGTTTAAAGTTAAGCATTGAAAAGGCATAATAATATCGCTCAATGTCAGAAATGCCGATTCTTGTGATTCTTGCGATGAATTTTTATGCCTTTTCCATGTTTAAGTCTAAACTTATATCACTTTTGTTGAAATTAAATTTTTTTAATTTTCGAAAAAGCAAATAAAAGCTGTTGCTCTCTTACGTCATTTTCTTTTTTAATATTTTGAGTTGGTTGTTTCTGTAATAAGTGACTGGACTTTGATGAAAAGAGCTTTTAGGCATTCCTTAGAATATTCCAACTATTTAAAAAAGGTGAGATAAAGACATTGTATATTTTTTCGTATATTTCATGATATAAGAAAAAAGAAAAATGCATTTGTAAGGTGTACTAAAAATTTTTGTTTCTTTATTCGATGCATTTCTATATCTTCCTTATTCTGTCTAATATTTGAATAAAATTGAATTACTAAAGTTATTATTTTATATATTGAATAAAAATTTAAAATTATGAATCATTCAATCCAGATTTGATTTAATTCGTATAATAATTACGGATATCATATAATACAAAATAAAATTAACCTTGTACATCTATTTAAGCTCAGACTTTGAAATTTACCGTTTTATACTAGATAAATTTTTATAATGATTATATATTAGATCTGTATAACTATTACATAAAAATTTGGAGCAGGAATTTTGGAAAAATTCTAAAACGTGATGATCTTTAATATTCTAACTCGAAACAACAGAGTGTATCCGTCTATCTTAATCCCTGATTCCCACAATCCACTACGTCTCTCTCTCTCTCTCTCTCTCTCTCTTTCTCTCTCTTGGAGCATAAAAGTAATACACATCCGATTATACAGCCTTTGGCCTGTTTCTCGCTTCATTCACGATTTTGCGATTCATCCATGAATTTCGTAACAATGCACTCGCTTCAGCGCTCTGGATGTGAGAAGGTGAGATCGTGTTGAGAGAGTAAGAGAGTGGGAAAGCATCATGATCGCTCCTTCTCGGTAATAAAGCGTTTCTCTTTCGTGCACTTCATTGTCCACCTTTTTCTTATTCTCAATGTGTTATGCGAGAGGTGAAAAGGAGCAGTAGGTAACGCTTGAGAACGTTACAGTATCCTCGATACTGCGCTTCTTCAAGTTCTCGATCGTTTCTTGGGTAATTGCTCGTTTGTAGACGATTTGTTTTTTTCTGAAATGAAAAGATACGTGTGTACATGATTGTTTGGGTTGTACTATCGAAAATTTATGGGGGTTTCATGTTAATTTGATAGCAACTTTGTGTTTTAGTATTACATAGCATCATAAATTCTAGAGTTTCGCAATAATGGGAAGGAAAGTTATCTTCTACCATTTCTATCAATTTATTTAAAATCTCGTGAATGTTTAGTATGCTCTAACTTGAATTCATGTGCTTTTAGCGAAAAATATATATTGTGCAAAAATCATAAAAGCTTTTACAAAATAACGGTATTTGACAGGAAATTTTAAGATGTTGTACTAGTAAAATATGATAGTACTTTGTGGCATGACAATTTGTTTTATCTTTTTGACACATATGGTAATTATTCTACGAAATTTTTTATAATTATTACGAAATCATTTTGTCAGCGCTTGCATTGTCTCTGTGCTCCTTTTATCTTAAAAATCACGTAAAATATTATACACGAAAACGTACTCAAATCTATTTATATAATAATAAAATATAAAATTGTAAACTTTGAACAAAATGGCATTTTTGTACTTATTTTATTAGATCAAGGTACAAACCATTTTACTATTTTATTTTGTTGATATAAAATTGAAATATTATTTCATATATACGTGATCCAACATATATTCGAGAAACATGTTTAACAAATACTATCTGTTTTAATTTAATATAATACTGCAATGGTTTCTATTCAATATTGAATCTAATATGAATATAATAACATTTAAATAGCATGAAGCTACCTTTATTAATTAACATGACTAATCAATGTTAAATGCTAATAAAAATCTCACAATATATTAATTTTGGGTTTAAGATTCTTCATGATCAGTTGCTTAAGTGAAAGAAAATTAATTACTTAAATTTCTAGATAGTTTATTATGAATGTCGGCTTCACTTTCAAAGATTCACGAATTTTCATTTTATAAGTTAAGTATAGTAAAATAAAATTTTCTTAAACAAAAACTAGAATTAATAAAAATCCAAATTCTTTTACAAATATACCTACATAAAAAATTTTTTATCATTTTTGGACGTTGACACAATACAGGTAAAATTTTATGATTTTTTAGTCAATGCCACCAATTTGTATTATAGTTTGTGAGCAATATTTATTTATTATTTTTATTTTCTTAAATTGAATTTAATAAAGAGTTTAATTAAGAAGTTAAATAGAGACTTTTATTATTTTCTAATTAAGGAGTTAATACACTTTTATGTTTGAATTTCATTGAGAAACTTCCAGTAATTAACCGTTATATAATAACTGCTCACTTAATAAGAAGTCGTTAAAATAAACACAAGCTATAAAAATAACAAGATTCTAAGGTTAACAGTTGTATTTGAAATTTAGAGACATCATAAAACACCTTCCTACCGAATAGCTTAAAGTCAGCCATAAATCACAAACTATTATCGCAAAGTATACAAAATCACTTATCTTTTTTATTTGTCAACGTAGCTGCCGCGTACGATATCGCGATTTTTATTAAGACTTCAGACATCCTGATTGGTAAACATCAATTTAGATAAAATTCAGCTTCTGCATAAACGCCATACTTCCTACTTGCTAAATGCAAACAAATTCACGTGCGAATGCGAATTTTCACTTTCAGTATAGCATTAAATGAATCCAGCAGCACTTCGTGAAACTGGCGAAGCTGTCAGCGCTCCAACTCGCTAAATATGCACTCTTTCCTCACTCATGCGACGTTTTATCAGCGCGCAATCACTACAATTTTGATAAAACTCTCACCAACGAATTTCTTCCTGTCGTTTTCTGCGCGACGACTGTTTACACAGATAAATGCGCCAAACATATCCACTTCCTCTGCGCCAACGATCGGATTTCAGGACAGCACGCCCGCGCCCGTCAAGCGGCTTTCTCATCTGCATTGCGTGTCCATCGCGCTGTGCGGCCTCGCAATTGCGTATACGGAGTCGAGCGCGGCCTACGATTGCGCAATTCATTGCTGGGAGAAGTCTTATCGCCTTAGCGTACACTTGTTGCTCTTGCACTCCTCGGCCACAGGATAATTCGCACCTGGGCGCGCGCGTGCAGACCGGACGATTTTCCGGTAATTTCTCTTTTTCTTTTAAACGCACCACGCTAATATACCGGAAATCAATGCTACGGAACTGAATGCAGCATAATGTGCATATTGCTTGTTATAGGATTTTTCGCATTTGGTGTTGGCATTACGTAAACGCGGAATGCCGGATGAGATGAGCTCGAAGTAAGAAAGACGAGTTCATTTATTTTTATTGTTAGTCTATATCCGGTGTATCTTTTTTACACGTACGGAAACAGGTTAATAGAAAAATTAAAAGCAAGATTCACTAAAATCATAAAGTTTGTATTTTTAGTACGTGTGATGGAATCGAGGTCAGATTGCTGATTCTTTTTCATATATGAAAAAGTACCAAAAATGTTTATTTTCAATTGAGTGACTTGTCAAAAAAAAATTTATTTAATAGTTTCGGTTGAATGTATTCAAATCAGGATTTCTTAATTGTACAATAAAGACATTTTATTAAACAATGATATTCATTTTCAAAATTCCTTGCAAAGTATATATATACTTGTATTTAAAAATTATATATTATTTATTTATATTATAAATTATTACAGCAATAACATCTGAAGCTTTAAAAAAATTATTAAATTACTATACCGTTGCTAATTGAAATGTATTAAATGTCGAAAAATGATATAACTTCTTGTTTATCATTTTTATAGCTTGGCACAAATGGTTCTAATAATAATTAGAATATAACACAAAATAACAATTAGTAACATAATAGTACAAAAATTTAATAGCAAGAAATTGCTGAAAATAAGTAAAAATACGTTCTATTATTAACAATTTTAAATACTACAAAATAATAAATTGAAAAGTTTAATTCATTGAGTATGTATCAGAATAACCCTGAAGGCTACTATCTGCATGAGATTTATAGAGAGACTTATTATTTTATAGGTTTATCTTTTTATAATCTTTTAATAATTTTATATTAAAGTGAAACTGTCGCATTTCTTCTTTGCAACTTTAAATTCTTTTATAAAGTTGTTTCCGAGCATCAGTTTATAACTTCTAATTGGTATACTGGGACTTCGAATAACCTTCAAATTTTATTTTCCGAAATCAAAGATATTTTTTTCTAATATTTGTTTATTATTGTGTGAAATCGATATAAATTAAAATATAAAATATATAAGCTATTATAATATAAAATGTGTAACATAATTACTTCTTCTGAATAACATAGTAGTATCTTGTCAAAATGCTAAAAACAAAAAAAAAATTATACATTTCACAAAGTGCAGTGACAATTAAAAGGACAATCAGTCTATTTTAACATATATTTATATCGTAAAGTTTAAGCTTTGGTCGCGTAGTATACATTTATTTAATCGATAGCACTTATATTAGCTGTAATCGTTATGTCACGAATTAATTACATCATTTTAAACAAGAAACAAAATTTTGGCGACTAAGTAATAGTAAATCGATTACGTGGATTGACAAGTTTTTCAAAAATGAATGACTTTCTTATAGATATTATGAAATAATATCACATTCATTAACGTTTTCTTACGTTAATATATTGAGCTTGATGATTATTTTTCCAAATCAAATAAGTTTCTATATTTTTCAAACGATTAAATAAATAAATTTAAAGTCATAGTCAATTAAAAAAGAAATATTGTATTTTGAGGAACATCATTTTACTTGTGTAGTTTGGTTTATATACCCAATTATCATAAAAATATTTTTAAAGCTTATATTTAAAAGCAATCTAGTCTAATAATAATCTTTACATGCCAGTGGGCGGGAGTTCTCACTTTCCACCCTCTACGTCACGTAAAATCGTATACGCTCCACATATTCTATGTAATATTTGAAAAGAAAATTATCTAATTTTAAATTAAGTAAAAAATGTCGTATTACGTTAAATTGAGATAAAGTTATTTAATATATTATTTAAGGATATTTTATTGACATACATTGAGTTCCCTTAGGTAAGCATACAAAAGAACCAAATTTGTGTTGCGAAATCTTAGAGATATAATATTTTGTAATAGTAACTTCATTTTGCTCATGCAAAATTTTCATTTCATAACAAAAGTTATGTGCTAAACAAATTTTAATAATAAATATTAATATTTTGAAAGCAAAGCGTTAAACTTGTGTTCATGCTCATTCACCTATTTGACATTCATTATCTAAAAAGACAATAATATTTTTCAAATACTATTCGTGAAAAAAAAACATATTGCCTTTTTTACATTTTTAGATATTAGGGTAGTCTAAGCATTTTGTAACATTGAGATAATTGCTAATTATGCAAGTGGGTATAATATTACGCATGAATTGACTACATGCAATAACGTATTATGCTTATATTTGCATAATTACGCAAATTATTATATACAAACATTCATTAAATTATTATGTTATAATAGTTCATATTGATCTAATTGGAATTCACTTTAGTGATCATATGCTTTATACTGTTTGAGACTGTCGGTGTTAATGAGAGCGCCAGTTGAGCAGACTGTTAAATGGGTTCACATCATTTGAGATTTAAAGAAAAAGTATGAAGCAAAAACATGTATTAGATAACAGTTGTGTTGAGTAGGTCATGAAATACAATTATTAAAATTCCTGTCTTTTGCTACATATGACAGAAGTGAAGGATGAGGAATAAAAAAATTTGCTAACCTACGGACTCGTCATGATGCTATAACGATTCTTTTGGTGAATTGACGATCTCTCGTTTTAAGTGTTCAAACGTCTGTGGAAACCTCCGTGACATTTGGTAAGCTTAAGGAGTTTTTAGGGAGCCAAAATAATCACAATAATAAAAGTTATTTTAAACAATAAGACTATGGATAATTTTTTTATTTTCTATTCTTAGAATTTTAGAATACATCTGCGGGTACAGTGACTAAACAGCAAAGCTCATCATTTAAATTCTCGAGATATATATCGCGCTTAAAATGAGACAACAATTATTTTATATAAATCGAAATTTATAATAACAACTAACCTTGTTGAAAATAATATCCCGAGATTTAGAGGTTATTACATTTTTAAACAATTTTCTGTTGTTTCTATACATATGTTTTATAGCTTGCAAAAAGCCTTTGAAGAAGATATCACTCCAATTTCAAAGCAATAGAAAAGAATCGTCAGGGATTTGAATAAAGCAACGTAGTGCTCACATAAATGAAGCACATCTGTTATGCGATTATTCAAACTATTCAAAGAGATTTCGAAAGATCAAGCTCAGATTCGCAGAAATCACTTGTCACACATTATACGAAAAGTCTTGTTCTATATGCAAGTACGCTCATAGTAAATTGTAAGAAATTGTAACTATGTCCAGAGCTGTTTAACTTTCGTGATCGGTTGTAATTCCGTTATGCCGCCAAAGTACTGGTTGGATTATTTAGATATGCTAATAATTCTTATAAATTTTCAATACAATAAACAACAAAGTTTTTCGGGTTCTCTATAAGTTTGTTACGTATGATAGAGATAGTAATAAAGCATAAAAAAATATTAAAAAAATATTCAACAAACGGAACGCGAACCCACTGACTCGCAGTTTGTAGTCTCATGGTCTATCACTGAATTATCATCGTCCATGCCATGACGAGGGCATCGCCAATCAGTTGTACTTCTGCTGAGTTCACTATCTTTCATTACTGCGGTATCCAAACGTCAACGGAAGTCTCAGTGCCACAGTTATAAATATAACACTGGCATATTCATTTTGGTGTTAGTACACACGCGTTGATTCAAATTTTGGAGAGGAGACCATTCTGCATTCAAAAATAGTAAAAACGCTGAATCAAGTTATAAGCTTATTAACACTATATTAAAGAAAATTATTTCGTCGGTGAGTTTAGCATGTCGTGCATATACTAAAAGAAAAAAAAGAAAACTAGGTAACGCGAATTTCCATTTGCATTATATAAAATAAAAAATTTCTGAATTTCTTTAAAAACTACATAAATTCAAGGATGAGCAATACATGTAATTAATTTGATTTTTTTAAAATAAAACTAAAAATAGTCGAGACTTTTCCACTGAGTACGAGTAGCGTCGCGTACACGACATCGGGTCTGCATATATCCTTGATCGGAATGCGTAAATTATGTTGCTTCTGCGTCGCTCTGCCTCTTTTTTTTCCTTCCTTGCGCGTAATCAAACATTTTCACCAAAAACGAAGAAAGCAGCAAATATCGCGAGACTGGCCGCGAGTGAGCGCGTGCGCGTGTTATCTTATTTATTTAATTGATACAACTCGACTGCAAATGCTCGGCCATCGGCGTTATAATATTCCGTTGGTGGCGCGCCCCAACTCGGATTAGGTGTGAGCAACCATTACGTCAAAGTAGCGCGCAATCCGTAAACGGTATTTTGATAAATATAAACAAGTCCTACGCAATTTCACCTATTACGACCTCGTTAAACTTATTACGTGACTCTGAATTCGCGAATTTTTCGATTTGAACGGTTACTAAAAATTATTACGTATTACCGAATTTCCAGATGCTTTTCAGGAGAGAGGAAAATTTCATGATTTCTATCTTCTTTAATGAAATTTCATTTTCTTTCAATTGTAGTTAATAGATATAATAAATAAATGAAAATTATTAAAGTATTGATAATGTATATTTATACAAAATCAAGAATTTGATTGAAATTGTGCCCTGTAATCTACGAAATTATATAATAGTAAAGGTAAATTTCGATTTGGTCTTTATCAATTTTGTAATATCTTGTTTTGCATTCTCGGTACGCTCTAGACAACAAAAAACGAAAGTCAACATTTTCTTTATTACGTAAATGTCACCAGAACCAATTTTACATCATAAGGATAATTTTCTAGAGATATTAAATACTCAATTTGTCCTGTATGTAAGTCTTTACAGGGTATTATCAACGCATTTCATTATAAGTCATTTTTATAGACATCAATAGAGTATTAGCATTGATTATTTCTTAGAATACAGTCAAGTACTAGTGTTTTACTTCAATATATAGTTTTTTTTTCAAATGTTATTTATTATTCTGAATAATGTTGTTTAATTTTTAAATAAATGGCTGGTTTAACATCACTCGGAAAACCAATTTTTAATTTTAATATTAGAACGAACTTGATACAAATTCTTTTTATCTGTGTTATAGACAATGAACTCTATATGCTTAAAGTACAAAATAAGTTTTAAGTATTTTTTTACGAGAATATACGATGTATTAAATTCATGTAGATCAATAATTATTATATAATTGCAGATCAAACTTTAAAATTTCGACACATTAAAGATACACATTTTATTGGCGTATATTATAATGTAAAATTTAAACGTTGAATTATAAATAAAGACATTTCAAATTTTTCTAAAAATGATTTGCTTTCAATAATGAATGTTTACTTTATTTTATTTTTGTATCAATTATTTTATGTAATAAATAAACATGATACACAGTGGTTTTATAATTTTATATTTTGAAGGTCGAAAAAACGACAAATCAAATGTATTTCTAAAAAGGTATTATAATCGTATGAAATTTTTATATTTGTAAGCGCAGTTATTCATGTACCCAAATGAATGGTAAATATATTTAAATCAATTTTTTATATTATAATAGTAGTAACGATATCAATCAAATGAAAATTTACTATTATCAATCTTGATTCTGACATCTATTGAGTTTTTAAAAGAATCATTTCTTCAGTTTAAAATTTCAGCGAAACAAGATACTACTATAAAATGCAAAGTATAATTTAAAATTGATAATGGTAACTTTATTGTCAGTTTGGAATAGTAAAACAGCAAATGCACTGTGTCAATTTTAAATTTGATAAAAAAGAAGAAAAAAATATTCCCGAATTTTGTTGTTTTTTTTTCAAGGATAGTGTTTAGTTTAATAATAAACCCAGGCGGTATAAAAATTGTTTATAAAAATACTTGAAATTTTTTTTCACTTACATTATCGTTCTCATTATAATATGCAAAAAAATGCTTGAAAAATGTTAGTGTCAGTATGGACGAATGAATATCTTTAATAAACAAATTACGAAGCATGAATTAATAAATGAGATAGAAAAAAATCTTCAAAATATCTTTGATACACTGTATATATCGGAAACATTCATAATTGCTAGTCTAACTAACGGTACGGTTTCTTTTCGTCGAGTTTATAAAATGACCGTGAGAAAAGGGAAACGTAAATATTGAATTTAATATTTGTTCAAAGATAACTATGATTTCCTTCATTAATTTTATAGTTACTCTTAATGGTAGTGATTTTCTGGTAAAATAAGATCATACTTTAGAATGAAAAAAATGTTGCGATAAAAATTACCACGTTTTATTGTAAAAATGAAACAGATTGAAATTATCAAAAAATTGCAATAATTTATCGTAATAATTGCCATAAATTTATAGTTATTTTTATGATATTGCGAAAAACATTTCTTCTCTTTTCCAATTTCATTGTTAATGTATACATAATATTGTTTTGTTTTTTGTCTTGAGTAAATTTATGTTTATACGACAACAAAATTATTCATAAAGATTAGAATACAACAACAATTTATCTAACAATTTTTCATTCAGATTAGCATTTGCATTAAAGTGTTCATGACAGAGGTAATTATCAAATTTATAATTTACGATTAATCAGTCTTGCCGTAGGTAGAAAAAATTGTATGAGAAGTGCTTATTAACTCTACTCAGCTTTCAAGAAAAAATTAATGATTACTTATCAACGAGAAATTATTCATTACGTTACTTAATCACAATCAGACTTATTTGAGAAAATGTAGTGAAATTATTAATGTCAATATCTAAGAAATTTTTTAGCATAAGATGGAATCCCATACAGTTTTCTATAAAAGCTTTAGAGTTTTAAATTAATTAATTTGTATAATTATTATTTTTTCTTTAAATAATATTTATATTCTATAATTATTATTTTTTCTTTAACGATAGAGAGCATTTTTTTTTGTGTTACCGATTTAGCAAAGTTTGATCAGTAATATAACCTTTACAGCTTTGTAAATGTTAGTAAGCGGTACTGCTCAATATGTCCAAAAATCAAATCCTTGTCGAATTCTATCCATTTACAAAGTTATACATTTAACTAAAAAATATTATGTCTGGATCTTGATATAAAATGCATTGAGTTATTTATTTAATATGTATTCTCTGTCTCGAGTCCCAGAAAATCCTTCTTTTGCCACGTTACTATTCTAAAATTTATTATTATAAATGGCAGAATCGTTTTTTTTTTTCAATCCATTCATATGAATGAATGTCAATAAAATTTTTTTTTTTTTTTTTTTTTACATAAAATGTGATATTATTTTTAATATTTTGAATATTTATAGTTTGTAAATGTATTTCAATTAATTTAGTAATAATATCGGAGTTGAAAATTGTTGCTTAAATATATCATTTTTTATTTTACAAACCAAAAGTTTTTAGTAATTAGAAACAATATAAAAAAATTTTAAATTTCTCACAACATTATAAAAGTGTCCATTTAAAAAAAAAATAAAAAAATATGACTAAATGTTTCATCATTAAAAAAAATGGGTGAACTTTTGGTGGTCTATATTATAATATTTATGTAAACAATTGATGTAATATATCAATTAAAGTTCATGTAATTAAAAATACACATTGTTCAATGTTAAATAATATAATATTCACAAACCGCAATCATAATTTATCAAGCTCAAAGTAATATTAAAGTAGATAAGCACTCTGTTTATGAGAATGACCTGAAATAATAGCTATACGAGAGAATAGTCGTTCAAAAATATTTTACTGTGTATACCCATTCATGTTGTTAGTAAAGAAGCATCTATAACATGTCATGTACCATCATAAAAAATAAAAATTAATTGCTAAAGATTGAGAAATCTAGTAAATCTTAAGGAGCTAACTTACCTCTAGGAAAGCTCAGCAATATCAAACAGCCGACGTAAACGTCCAGCCCCACGTGGTATTACCAACTGCGTGACTCTGGTATGCGAGCGCGCCAACTTACAACCTCCTGCTCCTCGTGTAGTCGGGCCCAGCTTGGCAAGATGCAAAAAAAATTAAAACAGCCGATCGAGCTGTAACGCGTCACCCATACGGCACATTCGCGAAAAATCCCCCTCACGCCCACGGCGCGTGTTCGACTCGTCGCTCTCACTTTCCAGAGCAAACATAATTTGCGACAAAATAAACAAATCTCGGCCGACACACGCGTGCGTGAGCTGCCGTAATCCCCCCGACAGCGCAACTCGTCTATCCGGGCGCGCGCGTGCGACGGGGGCCCGCCGCCGGTTTTCCACCAGCCGCGAGACGCGGGCGCGCGCTTCTTTTTTCTCTTTCGCGCGAGCGCCGATCTAAGAGAGGCGGCAATTAGGGGGAATATTTTCGAGAGCACGGGCGCGGTAACCACGCGAGGGACGCGGAGGAGGATGTGTATGTGTGTGCGTACGGGAGATGTCGGGTAGTAGGGTTGAACTGGACGCCGCGTACGCGCAAGCGTGATCGGTATAAAAGCTGTGGACTACCGATGACGAACCGCACTTCGCTTCCAGTCGTTTCTCCTCTAACGGCATCTCAGGATTAAACGCATTGCCATGAGGCTGCTCGTAAGTTTTCGCGAATTTTCTTACCTACGAGTGTTTGGGCAATAGGCCCCCTAGTAACTAACTGCTTTTACTGATTTTTCAAAATTTATCGAGCTTTACGAATCGTTAAACATTTTGGAAAATTACGGTGGAGGCTGCTTTAAGGTTTTCTGCGATCGGAAAAGTCACGTGTGAAAAAATCAACTTGAGTGTTGCGTACGGAAAAGTGCTTCGTTAAATTTCTCCGAGAGAACGTTTTCACGCATTACCGTGGATAATAATATACGTGCATTCCCCTGAGCGCCGCGCAGCTGTTCATTCGAGAGCGTCTTCTACGGAGGAGCCATTAGCTCTTCCTTTCAACGATGCGCAAGTGCTCTAATGTGCTTTGCGCTTGGTCTTAGCAGAACAGTTTGTATCAGAAAAATAAGAGGATACTAGTAAAGTCTGAAAATTAAAATTATTAATTATTCTAATTTAAAAAATTATTTAATTATTTGACTATTAAATAGGTACAAATGTCCTTTACGATAAAATTAGTTAAATTCAGCATTTTCATTATTAACAGTGTACCTACTTTATTCTATATTAATTTCTTTATTTCAAATTCTAAGTTTAATAAATTATAATTAATTATAATTATAAATTTCAAATCCAAATTTAACGTAAAATTTATTTAAATGTGCCTACTCTTAAATTTTCGTCTAAATTTTCATTTAAATTTACATCTAATTATAATTAAAACTAGCTTTTGAAAATAAAAATTCATTCTCAATAGAGGCTTTATTCAAAACTAAAACATATTTTCACATGCTTTATTTATTATTTTTCCAAATACATTATCCTTAATTGAACACGATTCATTGTTTTTCTCATTTTTAGAATCACACTACTAAATATATCAATTATTAAATTGATCTATTTAAAAATATATCGTTCCTCGATACCTGCAACAGGCCTGAGTAATATTACATAAGACCCGATATATATAATATTTTAGATCTAGTTTTCCAACTACTCTACATTGGCAGTGTGCACTTGATTCCGCTAGCATTAGCTACGACGAGCTGTTTTTGATCGTAAAAGTCGAGAGCTCCGTTTCGCGGCCGGTTCTAAGGGGTGTAGCCCGTTACCTTGTGACGTCTTGGAGGCTCGACCGGACCGAGCAGAATAACGGTCGAATTTCCCTTTCGCATTTATCCTAATTAGATTAAACTCCATCCAAAAGTTTTATTTTATTTCTACTTTTACCTGTGATGTAATATATATAACTTGCACCATATAATGAATTAAATTATTAACATTATTTTTGAATATTTAATTATTATATATTTTATATTTATTATTATTTCTCATAATGATTATTTACATTTTTTTAATTTCAAATCAAATTAGGTAAATAATGCTTTTAATAATTGTAAAAATCATGCATTTCTAAAAAGTTTATAATTTCTTTTTCTTTTATAATGTTGATAATTACGAATTAGAATGATTTGTTAATTTCATATATTCTAAATTAATTTATTATGGAATTCGATTAAAAAAAATAACTTTTAAGTAATAATAAATATTATTACTTAAATTATACTTTGAATATTATTAATTCGATCAATTAATAATATTCAAAGTGACAAAAAATAATTATTTAAAATAGCAGCATCATTAAATTTCTCTAATTGTTATAATTACGGAAATAGCGTGAGTATATCATTTCCTGATAAATTTAAATACGATTAACTCATATTGATGTATGTAAACACCATTAACCAAAACTTTCTAATTTTTTTATTGAGACATTTTAAGAGAACATTATTCAGTCACGAACGTAACGAATCGTGAATTCACTGACTAATTCATCTTTTTTCTGCCCATTTACTTCCATCTATAGAAATCAGATACCGAAACGCTCTTCAATAATACAAATAAGTGAGGCAGTCTGCTTTACTTATCGTATCTTACATATATCATTATATAATTATACTCTATATATAGCGCAGTTAAATCAAGATAAGCATTATTAATATTTTACAAATGGCATTTAATCGAACGATTAAAATCTTTTTTAATTAATAATACTTGTATTACTAAATTTATCATACCAATCATGAAAATATTTTTGTATCCACACAAACTTTGTGAGCTTTCAAATAGACATCAGATACTATTAATATTGTGTGATTGATCATCATTGGAATGAAGATGGGTTACTTTTAGGACATATTGCAAACATTTTTTAAAATATTTTCGAATCAACGATATATTATTAATATTTCTTTATTTGTATTTTTTAAATCTACTACAAAGCTACTTATTATAATGATTAGAGGGATTTCATTATATTTCTATTGTTTATTGTTAATTATCTGTTTTATTTTTTATATCCTGATTAATAATTGGTATGTACATTTATTTTTCTTACAACAGGTGACCCTGTCTCTCGTTATTGCCGTAATGGTGGCGCTGACATCATCCGCCAGGCTAAGCGCTGTTAAAAGGCGACGGGAATCAAAATGGGATATCATCCACCACGAGTACCACGGGCCACCTGCACCCCTGGCCAAAGACGGTCGAGTGGTCGATACGCCTGAAGTAGCTCAGGCGCGAAAGAACCACCTGGCCATCCACGCGGAAACCGTGGCCGATCTGGCGCGGAAAATGGCTGAGGCAAACGCCATAGAAGCTAAGTGGAAGCAAGAGCAGGAGGAGTACGGACACAAGGTGGAAGAACACAAAGAGGAAAAGAAGGAGGAAGAGAAGAAGGAGGAGGAGGAGAAGAAAGAGGAGGTGAAAGAAGAGGAGAAAAAAGAAGAGGAGAAACAAGAGGAAGAGAAAAAAGAGGAGGAAAAGAAAGAGGAGGAAAAGAAAGAGGAGGAAAAGAAAGAGGAGGTCGAAGCTGAGCGAAGAATCTCAGCGCCGATCGTGGCAGCGCCCGTCGAGATGACACCCGAGCTCATGGCCGTGCTCATAGAGGCAGCCGCCCAGGAGGCCGAACTTATCAAACTCCAGGAAGAGGCCAAAAGAAAAGAGGAAGAAGCTGCTATACTGACAGCACCAGTTCCTGAGGTAGCGCCGGAAATTGAGCCCGCACCTGTGGTCGAGGCCGTATCCGAAGAGGCTCCTGCTCCGGAGGCACCTGCTGTTGAAGCTGCTCCCGAGGAGCCTGTAGTTCAAGTCGTGGAAGAACTGATGAAGGAAATAAAGGAAGAAGAGAAAAAGGAGGAAGAAAAGAAGGAAGAAAAGAAGGAAGAAGAAAAGAAGGAGGAAGAGAAGAAGGAGGAAAAGGAGAAGAAGTGGGAGAAGAAGGAGGAGGAGAAGAAGAAGTGGGAGAAGAAGGAGGAAGAACAGAAGGAGGAGGAGAAGCCTGCTGCTGAGTCCGAAATCACGAACGAGGTGATTGAGCGCAAGGACCCTGTGGTCATCGAGCAGCCGACGTACGAAGGACCCCTGGCACCCCTTGGCGAGGACGGCCGCGTTCTCGAAACGCCTGAAGTGAGTGTTCGCAGAATTACTAGGGTCTCGAGGTTTGGCTCGCGGAGTAAAAAGCTTATTACGACTAAGTCGCTAATATAATTTTCACGCGCTCTATTCTTGGTGCCATTTAGTCAAAGCACTGTATACAATGAAGACTAATAAGTTTCAGTACAAATGTATACTGATTTGAGTATAGTCCCGTATCGGTATATTACAATATTCTAAAACTAGTTTCACCAGATAAGCTTATTTATAGAGATTCTAACGAGTGCTATATAAATTATACATGAGCTTCGTAAACTTACGGTATTTTAATTTATTAAAAGGTTTGCATTCCTAATATAAATTCAAACATAATTAGATTAGTTAAAACACTTTGACCTTTTTAAATATATAGTAAGACTGAAAAATTTAACTATGAGAAAAAATTAGAAAATTATGGTCTTTTATTGAGAACTTGATAGTATGACCGAAACTATTGTTTCATTGAAAAAATCTTTTATGGCACTTGCGAAAATGATATAACTTCATCTATAATTAATTTACAAATAAAATCGCTATTGCGATATACTTATCTAAGAGAAATTGCTCTAGTTAATTCGATAGATGTTGTGAGAGTAGATGTGTTGGAGAAAAGTGGAAAAAGTTCTCATTCTAAGAAATCGTAATATTATTTTGATGAAAAAGACTCTAATTCCAATAATTTGAGATTAAGTTTTATATATACAATGAATTAATATTGGTTTTGACATTAACTACTTTATATAAAAAGTTGAAAAATTTTTTTTATAGAAAATACTGTTAAAACACATTACATTACATAATAATCGTATCAGGAATTATTTAATTCAGTATATTATATATGCACTGAAATAATCGAATTTTATTTAATTATTTAGTTTTAAGCAGTTACAATATGTCATAAGTAATGCCCAACTAATACATATGCCAGACGTAATCAATAAATTTTAAAAACAACATTTTACTTCGTTCTTATTTAAAAATAAATAACATCTTCTTATGTCACAACATCCAATGTAAACTGGTCCAGGACTAACCGTATATGTTTTGTTTTTGCCTAATTAATGACATAATGTATTGCAAAATTCGTCTAATCTTATCCAATATTATCCAATGTTAGAGTAATATTTGCATAACTTACATTTTCCCTTGAATGATACGAAAATTTTTAATATCTCTTTTCACATTTATTTAATTTGATTTATAATAGACATAGATTAATAAGGTAACGGATTGAATAATATTTATCACTGTTATTGAATTCAACCTCTTGACTATTAAACGAATTCTACGAACTATGGCGGCATTTAAACATTAATACTAGTTCTTTAAATAAAGTCCTACAATAGTTTTAATAAAGTTGTATAAGATATAGTAATCACTGATATCAAGTACTGTTGCATGCTGCAGACGGTAATGTAAGTACTGGTGTAAGGAAAAGACGTTGGGTTCCTTATTACAAAATTACGACACTGTCGTAATAAAGGGTTACTTGAATCCGACACAATCAGTTGATTATTTTGAAATGTATAGCTTTCATTAAATTTTATACAATGGAGTATTAGTTGTTCCAATATAATGTATTATGATTCTATGTGAAATCTAGTTAATAGAATTGAAAATAAATTAAAAATTAAATGCGATGTTCTAAACTGATAAATAAATTTGAATTATTTGTACTGTAAAATCATATAAATGTTATTTAATCTCATTAAAAGGCATTTACACAACAAGTTTGGGGGGCGTAATGATTTTTTACAAATTCTTCGATATTCACAGGTACGTAAAGCGAAGGAGGCTCATCTGATTGCCTACGAGCAGGCTGTAAAGCTCGCGAAAGCCAAAGCCCAAGAGGACGGCAGCGAGACCGACTCGCCCCCCGCCTGGTACGAGCTCCGCAAGTGGCTGTACGTGCCCCCCGTGAACATCGTCTACCATCCGGACGGCCCAGTCGGTTACAAGGGACCATCGGCGCCCATCGGTAAGCACGGTCTCGTCGTCGACACGGAGGAGGTGGAGCGCGCCAAGGAGAGGCACCGCAAGGCCCTCGAGCAAGCCGAGGCGCTCGCCCAGCGCCACCCTAAGGCTGAGGAGAACGCCGTCTGAGGAAATCGCGGGAGCGTATGTTAGTCTTAATCTTCGTTTTCGTTGTACATTTTTCACGCATTATAACGAGGAGGAGAGTTGAGCTCGTATCGAGAGCTTAGCGATCCTTGCGATTAATTCTCCGTTTTGCCAGATGACTGGTAGAATTTTCAAGACAATCGAAATAGTGAATACAGAGCTCGAGATTATTTCGACTGTCTTGCACGCACATTTCCAGTTATTATTATTATTATTTCATTGTAAAATGACGTTAATTTTTCCGTTATTTGGTAAAACGCAGACAGGAAAACTATTATTATTATTTAAAATATATATTTACCTCACAAGAATATTAGGGGACGAATCAACCCCACGACTGGACACAAAAGTACTTGTGGTATGTTTTTGCTGTTGAATACGTACTCTATGTGTTGGCAATAATTTAAATAATATATTCATTAATCATTATTTTAAATATGGAAATACGAGCTTTTGTTACGTATTTCATAAAAATTATTTTGACGTAGCTTTATATTATACGTATATAAAGAAAAGTTAAATTGATTTTCTTTTTAATGATAATTTGTCGAATTTTCACGTTAGTAAATGAAATATTTTAAAGTTATTTAGTAGTTCGCGTACATCAACAAGTACTTTGTGTTCATCATTGTTATTTAGTCACACACTTCGATAAATTATCTACAAGAAATAAATATTCACAGTATATTGTTCTATTATATACAAGCTGTACAAATATTTTTCATGTAGAGGATTTTATAACAAGACTTTTCTGTATATTTTTTAAATATTTAATTTAATCTATGCGTACCTATTTCAATGTTATGTTTTATTAACAAGCAATTTCAAGATGACTTAAAAAAATGTTAAAAAAAATAATTAAAGTGAGCACACGAATAACACCTATATAGTATACTATACAGGGTATACATACTTTATAATAGAAAACTTTACTGCGCTAAAGTTATTATTCATTTTTGAATACGTGCGGCATTACGCATTGAATATATAATTTTTGTTCTACTGGTCTAACTAACGTAAAGTTTTTATTACTTTGTTAACAAAAAAATGTAGAAATCAAAGACTTTAGGAGATCAGTGAAACGTTTTTAATATGCTAAATAATATATTATATACGTATATTATTTTATTATATATTTGTGTATGTGAAATGTATTTTATGTTATATTATATATGAATGGTATTTTATTATTATTGACTGAGTGTACTTACCAAATAACTGCACGCAGTACTCTATTGTTATTATTATTTGGTCTACTTCGTTAAAAAATTTATATATTCATAATTAGAAAGCGTATTTTTGTATAACTGTAATATATTTAATATAGGTTTTTTATTATATGAGAATATGTTTTGATTTATGAGACTCTATGTGTGAATGAACTAATTAAATATATGAAGAATTTTGTACTCATACTTAAAGTTTTTTGATTTCTTCTTACCTATCATAATGATTTTTTGTAAAACTGTGCTAAAGTATGCTAAGTGCCAAACTGTTCGAAAAAGTAAAAGTTTGACATTTATCACCGGCTTAGGAAAGCTTGGTATAGTTTAGGATACTTTGACGTATACTATATCACAGTACAGTGAGATATCATATTTGATACACTGTAGCATAACTTAATAAAAATTATTATTGCATTTTTAAAATGACAACAATGATTCGTTATTAACAACATTAAATATCTTTTTCAACCATTTCGCCATTAGTCTAAATAACTTTTATTTTGAAACTTATTTATATGTTCACTTATAATCAAGTATTTTTATCAGAGTTTGTTATCCTCTATATGATGGTTGATGAAGTAATTTTTGGATAAAACTGAATCGAATTTGCATTACTAAAAAACTAATTAAATCTTGTTAACGTACAAATTATTATAGAAAAAATACTTTATTTCTAATTGTGCTTAGTAGTGAACAATAATTTGCGTGATAATGTGCATATAAATTATGTGATAGTATGCTAAAGTGTATCAAACCGTCCATAATAATGAAGCTTTTATTGTTAGGGTCCGAAAGTTATTGTACTAAGGTAATATTGAAAATTTCTCTACTTTGACACAATTTGCTATACTCAATAAAAAAATTAAAGTTGCATAATTGCTTCTATGCACTCACAAAAGTTTAATCTAACTGTTAGAAGAATCCATTAAATAGTAGTAGAAATTCTACTTAACATAGAGTCA
>JAWWEQ010032467.1:0-21935 GCA_035583055.1 Torymus tubicola
AACCCATTATTATTTTTATACTGACAGAATCCTTATAATAAATACTATAACCACCTACTTTTTTGTTAAGAAATAGTTAATAATACCATGAATCATTAATCAGCAAAAAAAAACCACTACCAATTCTTTGGCACTTAGCTTCATCAAAATAATTTTTCGATTCCTTTTAATCAATTGAAATTCTAAGAATAAATGTTGCACAAAAAAAATGCTAACAAATTTCAATAATAAAATTTTTTTTCTTTTTTTTTTGTCAAACAAAAATATTAATATTTATGGCAATTTCATTGTCTAACTTTGAACCGATGCGTCTTATATCTTACATTTCCTGCAAATTAGTATATTACTCACTTATAGATGAAAAACTTTTACAGTCCACCAATTTAAAAAAAATTGATATCAAAAAGATATTTTATCTTATTAAATAAGAAACTATTTTGTTATAAATAATTTATGAATATTATATTCGTAATTTCGTTATGAAAAAGACAATTATATGACTAATAAGAAATAAAGGAAACAATACTTATATAAATTTATTTAAAAATATTTAATATATTTATATTATTACTTTGAATAATTATACACTTTTTTCTAATACATTTTATAGAATTCATTTACAATATATTGATATAATTTTACATTTCTTTATTAATTTCGTCACGTCTTATGCTGTATATTTCATTTGAATTGTCATGATATACTGACAGACAAAATCTAAGAAAAGAATATCTTTGTTTGAAAAAAAAACAAAAATATCTTTGTTTTGTGAAACATTTATTCTTAGAATTTCAATTGATTAAAAGGAATCGAGAAATTATTTTGAGGAAGCTAAGTGCCAAAGAATTGGCAGCGGGTTTTTTAACATTATTGTATCAAAAAACGTGTATTACATAACAAAAATGTATTAAATCGTAAGATTAAAATTTAATGAATAATCAAACACGGACTGTTAGAAATTTAAACTTTTTTAATATGATTTATAAATAAGCTAATGTGTTTCGAAATACTAGTATAATATTTTTATGTCTAATTTTATTTAGTACGTGACATTTTTCTAGAATTTACATAAAAATGTACGTTATATAGCACAGCAGGGAATTGAATAAATTCTAGTCGCCAGCGAACACGACATAAAAGTGTAACGGCGGACATTTTTTTTCTTATCTTCACATCTATCGATTATTCGATCAACTGGAGTACCTAACGCGCAGGACTCGTTCAACCCATGAACTCGCCTACTCGCTCGGAATTTTTCGGATTATATTCCGCAGAAAATATTGTTATCCAATGCTACTACAGTATAACTCGATAATCTTTTTATATTTGTTCGTTTTGTGAAGTATAACAGATCGAACTATTCGCAGTGTATTTTAATGACGGGATATTCACAAATGTTAAAAAGACTCAATGGTATTATATTACAATGTATTTTCATAATTTATAAACAAGTTTTATCACTGTTATTAATCGGTAATATATCCAATCAAGTAACTGTAAAGGAATATTTAATGTAAGATCTACTTTTGAATAAATGTGACCTGCTCTTTGTGACAAATCAAAGTTTCATCTTATTGATTCTTTTAAATACTATTAAAATTTTTTTATAACTTTAGTGAAAAATATTGAACTTATTGTACTATCCCTACAGATATAGTTACCACAATGAGAAAATCAGGAAAGCTTGGAAAATTCAGCTGAGAACTTTCCTTACGCATCTTGACATATTTTAAAATAGATTTATAAAAAACCAGTATTATAATTAGCTTTTTATTTTTGCGGGGTCATCGAAAAATAGGATTTGTTTGAAATCAGTATTTTTCCATTTCCTTTCAAACAAAAATTGTTATGCAATATTCATTATATAACTTTATTATTATTGACAGTTGAATGTTTTTTATTGCACAATGAACTAGTTTTCGTTCAAATAAACGAAACAACACAAATACTTAAATATCGATGACATATTAATTTTATTTTTTAGTAACGGAAATTGATAAATGTAGGTCAATCAAAAATGGCCTATTTATTAACATTAATTAACAATCATATCATTATACTTTAGGAAATTTGATCAACCCAGAGTCTCTAAGCAAATTGAGAAATCGGAAACAAGCCGGCTGACACAACACAATCGTATTCGATTATTCACGTTGCAAACTTTGCCTATATCAGTCTCTCTCTCTCTCTCTCTCTGTCTCTTAGTCTCTCTCCTTCGCTCGCTTTCGGACGTATCTCTGAAGTGTAATACCCGTACATTAGCGGCTAAGCAAAGGAACGCTCCGTTACATGCACGCATCGGCGTATATGTATATACATATATATTGGTGGCCGCTTTTCCGTCGAGCTCGCATAATTAATCACGGCTCCACGCTCTCCACGTGGAGGTATATATACTCGCCACGCGTCCTATACTCGGCCGTGATCCAAGCGGTCGCTTATGCAGTAGTTACCGGCCCGCCGGATTCCATCGTAGCGCAGTAGTCCTAATCCGGTACACGTCAGACACGATACGGGTGCGTTTGACGTTCGAGGTTGCGCTCACACTCTCTCTCTCTCTCTCTCTCTGTCTCGCTCTTTCCGTGATCCGCTTACATCTTCTCATGCGAAAGACGACGATTCAACATGGCGGCGAAGCCCGCGAGAGCTCGTCGATGTATATACTGTACGAAGAATTTTACCGTATTACGCGTGGATGGCTGATGCTGTTTTTTTCTGCTATAGCGCGGACATATAAAGTCACCGGCAGAGATATTACTTTACGTTACGCGAGAATTTTCGACGTTTTCCAATACTTCCTTCCCTCGAAAATATGCTTATGCAGCGGAAAGCTATTTGTGCCCGTTGCAATTTTGCTTTTGTTTGGTTTTTTTTTCGTCCGGCGTAAAAGACGTAACATTCGTTTCTGTGAGTCTCCGTTACTATTGTCAGAGGACGAAGAGTTATCGCTTCTAAAGGTTGTAAAAAAAGGTTGCGCTATTTCGTGATACTATTTTTGTTGATTGAAATATTTACGCTAACCTAGTAGTTTAAAGTTGTTGAATTTTTATTTAAAATTTTCGAACGCCAGAGAATATTAAATAGCTTTCAAACAATAGATCTAACAAGTTTCATAGTATATATAGACAATTTTTGCATAAACAGTTTATTGGCAATCTTTCTCATTTATGAAACTATATACGTTTGGGTTTTTCTCATAAACAACTATAGTTGGTTGCGAACATTGGCAAACTTCGTTGATTAAAAGTTTACCAAATTACTACCTCGATACTCGCAATTATTCGACTATAGCAATTACCTCCCTGCCGACATACGTCGATCGCGAATTCACTCGAATCGCTGGAAATTTCGCGCAAATCCCCATATATAACCACAAAAACAATCGGTCGCGCGATAATCTCATAAGAAAATTTAATTCGATCGGGGGACCGTTCGGCGAATAACGAATTACGATTGGCCCCACAGCGGCATATGCGTATCTCTCCTCTACCCCGCTGAGCGTATACGCTAACGACAAGTATAAGCGATCGCGGCGTACCCAGCCGACCGCAGCAATTCCTCGACCAATTAATTCACTCGCTCGAACCGGCGCCATACTTCGATCCTATAAATAACGCGTGAGCTGCCCCCTTTTGCAGCGGGTTCAGCGAAATCCGGCGCACCCCTGCTGCTACTGCTGCCTATACCGATGGCAATGTGGGTTTAAGAAGAGAGAGAAAAAAAGGCACGAACGGAACGCATGCGGGAAGTATGCTGATTAAAATGTGTTCAAATATGGCTTAGCCGATCGAGCGCGAGCAATATCAATTTAGCTGTCGCGCGTGTGAAAGCTAACGCGTGTTTTACGACACCGTTTACCGGAAGATTTACACAAAGGTGGTTTAAGGGGAGAAAATAGAAATCGATGAGCCGGAGCACGGCTGTCACATTTTATACCGTGTCTCCAATGAAGTTTTAAGTTTGTATACTTATAGTGTGAATCAAACGTATATTAGCAATATAAACAAACTTTTTAGCATTATCATATATATGTAAAAATTAGATTAGTTTAGAAATGCATCGTAATAAAGGTAAGTATATCTTTCTGTTTTTTTTATCACATATTATTTTCAACGTGTTATTTTTAAATTAATTAAAGTAACCATAAATATTGAAATTGTAATAGATCTTAATATTTCCCCATAGATTTAACCAAAAGGAATGTAATACATTTATTTTGTGAGAAATTTTTCGAGGTAAAAAATTTATTTTGAAAAGAATTTACTACGCAAAAAAATTTATATTGAAAAGAGATTTATTCATTAATATAATGTATTTTTTTAAAAAATTTACTTTGGAAGAAAATTAATGACCAAAATTTAGTAAATACACTCCCTGACATAGTTAGAAAGATTTTTTTTTATTTAATACAATACTGTGTATCACTAAGCTATTAGTAATACGTCTTAAAAAAATTTTATTCGACTTGAATTTTACAACACAAATTTAAGGTTGTTTATCTTTACATATTATTATGATCGTGTTATGTCATATACTGCTACTTAAAAAAGTGAATGCTTTTGAAATTTTCCAAACAGATATATAAGAGAAGTTAATGGGTTTTAGGTTTTCATACACAGCATTGATTATGATTGTATGCGTCCATTTAATTCATTTAATTTAAAAGCAATTTTAATATATAATCCGTCTACTTTGGTCGCTGTATTATATGATTGTTGTATCATAAATATAAATCAACATTTATAGCAGATTCAAATGACATTTGTACTACTGAACACATTGCAAATTGCACGTCTTTATTTCCATTGCCTATACTTTTAAATATTAAATGTCAATAGTGCATAACAATGTTATCAATAGTAAAAATAGAATAATAAAGTAACAAATGGTCGTCATTCATAACAAAACATCAAGTTACACTATACATACATACTACATCAAAAGCACCCGATGTACTTTCCCTATACCCTATTATCTCCGATCATCGAATTAACGTTAAAAAATAAACACGCCCGTCATTCCCACACGCGCGTCCCCATTCGCTTCGCAAACAAACGTACGAGCATGCACACAAACGAAAAAGTCCAATAACTCAAGCAAAACATATTAATCTCCGCGTTGTTGCTCGCGGGACGCCGTGCGGGACAGGCTTCGCGATCTATTAAGCTGTGCGCGAGCTTTCCCATAAAACCCAGACACTCAGCCATGAATCTTTTTCCTCGACCTCGCGCATACGCTTTAATTATAAAAGCACTGCTGGCAGGCGCGTGGCAATATTTAATCGCGCGAGCGTATATACGTGCGTAATCGCAATTATCACGCGGACCGTAACTCGTCACCGCCCTCCTCCCCTCTCTCACGCACGTGTACATTCGAATTATGGGAATAACCGGGGCGACACGCGTAATCCGCGAGATACAGTAGTGAGCAAGCGGCACGAGGTACAGGGAAGGATGAGAGGACAACAGCGGAGCGCGTTTGCGCCTACGTAATAACGGGGGGATTTGGATTTGAAATTTTACGGGGAACTTGGATTTTACGAGATTTCCTTGCTACGTCTGCGCACGTCTGTGTGTGTATGCGCACGTGCAAGTGCGTGTGCGTGTGTGTGCGAAACGTTTTAGCTGGGATGTTGGTTTGGTAATGTACAAGTGCGCGCGCAAGTGGAAATGGCTCGAAGGCGTGGGGTCTAATTATCGTTTTAGATTGAACTAGTAATGGTTTAGTTAACGAGTAAATTACGAGTTCAATATTAAATGTACAAACTCAATTATGAAGGATGATTAAAATGAAATCTAATATGAAAATAATTATTATATTTTATGGTTAATGAGACGATTGTTGTTTATGAAATTATTCAGTTACTTCATTTTAGGAATAAATAATTTAAATACAAAATAAATATTTTTGCATATGGAATAATTTCGTTGATATGTATCTTCGAACTGTAAAATTAGTTTTGATAATTTAAAAACAATTCTCCGACACAAAGAAATATTTAAAATTTATTGTATATCCTTTATAAAAGACAGAAATAGTTTCTCTGCTAAACAAAGATATGTTTGTTTTCAATGTAAAGAGTTTTTCGGAATAAGTGGTTACTCACTACATTTCGTAAAAAAGAAAAATATTCAAATAAAAATTGTACAATGTACATCTACATTGTATCTGATGTATCTTTTTCGTTCTTATATACATAGGTTTCGTACATCAACGGAAGTGATATTCGTTAGTTTCGTCTGTGCAGTTACTTCAGTCGTCTCAGCAGAAGTTAAAGTTGCAACGTTACTTTGCTACGTAAATAAAACAGTTGAATTGATTCAACCATATATTTTTACTAACTAAAAGTTAACAATTGCAATGTGAATGAAACCAACAGGAAATTACGCCATTAAAAATTGGAATGATCGTAAAATCTATTGAATGTTGAGAAAATTGAAATTGCGATATATAAGGTTAAATACAGAATTTCAACTATTATAAGTGACTGTGCAAACGTATACTTTATGCGTTCTTTATTTTCGTAGTTTTTATCCTTGATAAATCATCATTTATATAAAATAATTCGGTAATTCAAATTTCGGTCAATATAGCATTTGTTGTTAACAACCTTTTATAAATGTATTAGATTAAAAAAATTAAAACACGCAATGATTTAGCATTGTTCCTCGTGGTTATAATTTTTTTAATTCATAATTTTAAAAACTAAAATAGAGCAATAAAAAGACGAAATAATATTATTATTACTGATATTACTTATTCTCAACTAATGAAATAAAGGCATTACCTTAGATCATGCGACATATTGCTAACTATTCAATTACAAAGTTTAAGTCTTTCGTAAAGCAAAAGTTTCTTCAAACTTTCAAGCAACTTTAAAAATTTTCCGGAGAACATAGTAACAACTAATTTTCTCTACAAACCGTCAAAAGATTAAAAAATTCTTAAACACCAACTTTTCCTTTCTCAATCACGTGCTTCATAACCACACTTGAGCGTATCCGATTATCGCGTGCAACCGATCAAAAAACCAAACGAGCCGGACTCGATTCTCGCACTTCACGCGAGTGATCAGGGCAAGCCAACAACGTCCGCAAGCCTGCGCATGTCTCTCCCTCGCTCTTTCAAGCGGCGCTTCGTTTGCAGAATCCGTCTGTTTCCCACACGCTAGTGTGGCCCCCTGCGTAATTACGACGAGAGCCGTGCGTTCTCCTCCTCCCCCGCCCCTCCCGATGATGCTAAATTCCCGCCAGCCGAGCGTCATCGAGGGTATAGCTGCTGCAGCGTATAGTGCGCGCCATGTGACGCACCTGTAGCATCCTCCGCGTCTGCCTTGCAAAGGCAACAGAGTCGCGAGAGCGAGTTAACGCTCCTAATCGATGAACTATCCGCTGTGACGCGGCAAATTGTGTTTGCGGGCCCTAAGAGACTCCCGACTGCATGCGAGAGAGAGAGAAACCCTGTATTATACAGCGCAGGCCGACGCCGCCAACGTCGCCTCGCTGATTACGATGAATCGATCTTTTATGCGTACGCGCCGGCTGCGCACTGCAGCCGCGGTTATATATATGGGGATGTAATGGGAGCGAGGTGAGTTGAGAGGCTCGGTTCTACTGAGTGAGAGAAATGAGAGAGAATTATTTTTACAATAAAGACTGTGTAAAATGTCAGAAGTGTATATGATTTAAGGTTTAGAACTTATGTAATAATAGTATTCTAGAATTGATTATTATTAATAAATATATTCAAATTTAGACCGTCTAAGCAGGGTGCCGGAGCTTTCAGACTGGAATACATCAAGTTATTATATTTGTAAACTGATATTAAGAATTTATCTAAACTGTAAAATTAAAATATTTTATTTATTGTAAAGTCTCTTCTGTTTCTAAATATATCTATATGCACATGACCGACCTAATAAGTAATTGTCTTTCAGCGTACATATATGTCGTTAAAATATTTATAATCTATATGGACGTCAGAGATTTTATTAAAATAATCGCATCATCAAAGAACCTGAAGAAATATATATGTATATTATATTTCAAAATGCTGCCTGCTACACTACAGAAATATTCATGGATTATTTGCATATCGCATACAAGCGATAAATATATTGATATTGAATGTTAACAGTATATATATTTCGCTGAAAAATATACGGGCTCGATTCCAGAAAATTTAAAATCTCGCTTTCCCACCGAGTCAGCTACAGGCGTCTCCGCAGCCCCGCCTCGGAATCCCCGAGCAAGCGCCAGGCGCGTCTTTATCATACCCACCTCCAGCCCTCCATCACCGCGAAACCATTTTATCGGGCGAATATCACGGGACGCGTGCGTGCACAAAGCACGCCGCTTCTGCATCATATCTTCCGCGTGCGCGCATTTCGCGACGACACGTGTCTCCGAGCATGTATATATATACAGTTCTGCACGTCTCTGGCAATCGATACAGTTCTGCCGCCGCGGGGGAGAGAGGGAGAGAGAGAGAGAGAGAGAGAACGCGAGGAGAGTTTCATTTCGCGCCTTTAACGGGGTTTTCCAGCGCAGCTCTCGCGCGTAAAGATACTTTCATTTCGCGAAATGACGCCAGGCCCTTTCGGAGAGGGTGAGAAATATATATATAGATAAATAGACGGGTTCGTACACTTTTCTTCCGTGAGTTGGTTATTACGCCGCACGCGCCCGTCGAATGTACATAAAACTCCCCCCCCATCTGCCCCCGCGGCGGCTATTTTCTTTTCCTCTTCGCGCACTTTATCCGGCGCACGTGCACACGTCCGAGCATTAACCTGCGTGGCAGCAGGCGAGCGCGACTGGCCTTCTAATGTGTCACGCACGATATGTGCGAGTGTAGGTGCGGCTGTATATACCAACGTATATTAATAATCCTTTTATCAACAATGTGTCAAGGCTGTTTCAGTAGGTTTTTTTTTATTTAACAAAAATCATGTTTGCTCTCAGAAGTCTTATTTCGTTAGAATAAGATGGCTGAGAAGCATATTCGTAAATTTTATGTTCAAGATTCGTTATTTCCTAGCCAGATTAATGAACAAGCGGTTTGTGTCAAGAGAACAACCCTTTGGTGATGTATTCTTTTTTAAAAAGAAAAAAAAGAATTTAATTTCATCGATAGTATTATAAATAATGAAAACTTCTGAAAAGAATCAAAGGAAAAATGTTACTCAAAGGTACTCTTAGAAGTGCAGTGATGAAGAATCAACCTTCGACCTACTTTAGGTTAGAAAGCGAGTATTCGAATCACACGATAAATTAAGCTGACGAACGGCTGCATATATAAAAATATACATTTAAAAAAAAAATAACTGTTTTTAAAAAATGTATAATTTGTAAATTATTTGACATCGAGAATTCATTTTTTTAGGTACAATTATGTTTATAATTCACGTTTAACATAAATAATAATTAGATTAAATTCTAATTGATGCCATAATCAATTAATTGGACTAAGTATTTAGTTATTAGGGATTTTTACTGATAACGAAGAAATACCATGTCACAGTCTTTCCTGTTCTAACAAAAGAATAGCTTTACTTATTGTATACGGGTTCAAAAAGAATTTCCTGATGAAAGAATTGTTGAAAATAGTTATTGAATTATGAGAAAAATAATCTCTAACAAGATGTTTTTTTGGAAAATTTATTTTCTTTTGAATATAAATAGAACAAGAAGTAAGTTTAGTAAGAAAATTATATTACTCATTGTATAAATAATGAGTGATTCGATACATTAATATATTTGCGAGGGCCACTGATGCCATAAATCACGTAATAATTTCTACTTCTTCCTTTCTCTCTTTATTAATCTCGTCTTTTATCTCCCAAACATTCCGTCAATCACGCATGGGTGAGCACGAAGCCGAACAGCTTGAGTATCGCGCGCGGACTCTCACTTAACGAACCCGGAATTCACGGCTGTGTTACAGCTTATCCGACCTGTAACGTGACTGCAGAACCCTTGCAGGAATTATCCCGGCAGAAGCAGAGCCCTATAGGCCTCCTTCGCAACATCAACAGACTGCTCCTTTGGATTAAGCTTGAGATTTTTTTATTAATAGCATGATATTGAGATAATAATCAGCTTATATATAAATTATAAATTTTCTGATTTTCTTTGTTTTTTGCGTAATTTTAATAATATTGCTACATTGTGTGGCCCATTAGTATGGAATAATTAGTATAGCACATTATTAATACAGTTTTCAAATTACAAGCGGTGTTTACGCATTCAAAATCGATAGGATAAAATTACGTAAGTAAATGAAAATACGCGCAGATACTTGGAACAAATACTAACTTTTGAGCGAACACGATATAGTCTTATCAGCAATTTAAGTGATATAGGAGAGATTGGGGCAAAGCCGTATACTGGGGTAAAACCGGAATTGTCAATTTCATGGGTTAATATGTGCTATCTACATTATATATGTAGTACCTCTTTAAGAATGTTCCTAATATCATTTCGCATACAACAGCTATATCAACAATAGCTTACTGTTGACTTCCGACGAAGTCAAATATGCCTTAACTAGCGAGATTGTGTTTATCGCAACAGTCATTGTGTCTGTAATTTTCTTGGGCGCAACATATCCTTTCGGTAAGTACATAGCCTTACAATATTTATTACAACTAATAGGTACGCGTGGTTCTGGCTCTTAATTTTATTTCCAATTATAAAAAATTAATAATTACTTTTTTTTACTTTGGGGTAAGACCGGATAGTTTATTTCCTATTTTTTTTCAATATAATCATAAAATAAGTAATAATATACATAAAATAATACATAATGAATATTTAGCATGTTGTTCATACAACAAATATATGAATTTGGTTGTTTTGTTTTGGTATAGAAATGCGCAAGTATATTAGAAAATCTGCTCGGCAAAGTTGGCCTGAAGAAGACATGGCTTCGGCTATTGCCGATGTTCTAAATAAAAAGCTGGAATTGAAGAAGGCGTCCAACCTGTATAATGTGACCATGAAATCAACTTTCGCAAATAGAGTAAAAAGAGCTAATGAAAATAAGAAAAAAGATAACAAAACGAATGAGCAGGAAGATTATGACGACGGAAAATACATTTTTTGCCAAAATTTTTACTTAGAATCCACTGAATACTGGGTATAGTGCATGATTATAGTCAGTGGGCTTATGAGTCGTGTAGTGATTTAGATCTAGGAAAATTTATTTGTAAATATTGTAAATAAAAATTTAATGACAGAAAGGATTTTTGCTTTACTGTAAAAGTACTAAAACTTATTATTTTTTTAAAATTATTAATTAATTTATATGTAAAATCTATTTATTTTTGTAAAACAAAATGAAATTTTAACTTATAAACAATATTATGAATAAACAATTTTTTCATTAAACAATGTTTTCACATATTTACATTATTTCTAGTATGTCGAATGCCGGTTAAAATTCATTTTAAAAAAGATAATAAAAGTATCCGGTTTTACCCCGAAAATTTTTTTTTATGAGGTAAAATCGGATACTTTTGTAAATCATTAATAATATTTTTTATAAATAATTTTCTGGCTAATTAAATCGATTTTTAGGTAGATGAAAGCAAACTAAAAACAACCATATTGTTAAATATCGTTATTATTTGTTAATTTTTTTTTATTAACAATTTGCAGAAAGTATACGGTTTTACTCCAGTCTCCCCTATTATTTTCACGAAAATTACATTGCAGTAGATACTTATGAAATTTAAATTGCATTTTAATTAACATAGTAATAAAAATAAATTATCAGACATTAGTGATTAATTCACTTGAGAGCTTTCCTCTCTGTACTCTAGTGCTATAATCTATTGTAGGTGCAGTATGTACTGTTTGTGAATTTGAAATATTCTTTGAGAATGCTCAACACGATTATCGTTTAATAAACGATTTGAAGTGTAATCAAATACCTTGGCGTGTATTGGACTGTAATACGTCTGTTCAATTAATAATTGAAATGTTGTGGAACTCATATAGTATTGAAATAAAAATTCATATGATACCATAAATGAACGTGCCAAAATGATGAACAGTGTTAAATAATATGGAACAATAATTAAGTTGTATTTGTTTTCATTATATAAAAGATGCTGAATAGGCTTACTGAAAGAGTGTTTATAAATATAAAACCTTGACAGTACCTGTTAGGATAGATACGAGAGTTACTGTTTCTTTTTTCTATTGATATTTAATTCATGAAAATATACGTTTTGATTAATAAAACACATTTAATGGTAAAATGCTAGAGAATTATTATCTTAAATTGGAACACTGAGAGGATATGTCATCTAATAATATAGTCTACCACACTTATATCCTACTCTCACATGTATTATCAGCGGTTGTCCCAATATTAGTTACTAATAATAAACTACGAAAACTAATAACAAGCCATATATCCGTTCAAACCATATAAGTGCTAAATGAAAACACGATCAGTTTACCAGTAAACACTCGTAATGTCGCCAATACATAAATTAAATTTTCCATAACTGATGTAGTCATACAATAGATTCATTGTAAATCTTGAGCACTTAAAATATTTTTCACAAAAGATCGATTGAATTGAATTGAATGGTGAAAGTATCTGATAGCAGTTATAATGCTAACAATAACTCGTTATTGTCGTTAATTAGTAAAAACGTCAGCTTGCAAAATTCATAACGCGCAAACGAAACCATTTCCGAACGTATCGTTACTGATTAAATCCGTAATTAAACTCGAAATATTATACAAAAACGATAAATAATACTGATTGAAGTAGAAGTATAAGCCGTGAAGTTTAACTGTGCACATTTAAAATTTAGTCATGTACATATCAGTATCAACTGCATGAGTCCGAGTATTTCTTTCTGAAATAATTTGACCCCGTCAGTGCCAGAAAAACCAGTGAGTGCCAGCTTCATGATACGTTAGCATATATTGACTTTTTCCCTTTACTGCGTGTTCTTGCTACTTCTGGTTGATTACGATTGGATGGAAGGTGCTTGTAACGAGATATATCTCAATTAAATAATGAACATTATGAACCATCTACGTTTTTCTAGTAATCTTTTTTAAATTCAAATACTCATGTCAGTTCACTATGAATTACTGAACTAAATTCCGTTACAATATAAAATGCCATTCAATGTTTTTCTTGGGTTCATTATATTAAAAGTTAAAAGAATTAAAATAGGAATATATTTTTAAAATGGAGCTCAAAAATATTTTAAAATATGTGATAGTAATCTGAAAACTAGAATCTCATTTTACAGCAATAGATTCTTAGAATGAACCATGTTTCGTTTATATATAATAAACCCAGAAATTTAATTATGCAGTTTCACTTGAATTTTTGCTTTTACTAAACGTAGCTATAAATAAGTGTGAACAAATAGTCAATTTGATGTGCCAGTAATTAATAAAAGCCTCTGCAAGCTGCAGCATGAATTTTCCATGTTATTACGCAGTCTTGTGTATATCGCGCGCAAACACGGGCGCGCATTTAACTCGGGACACCTAATTATAATCATAATTTGAACATCCTTTCCCTCTCTCTCTCTCTCTCTCTCCTCGACGTGCAATACATTTCTGGTAGCTGTTCGCGTACACCTATCAAGTATTCTCTAGCACACCGCCGGCGCTACTGCGCAACCGCATGCGCCCCGCTCACTGTTTAGCGTAAGTGGCTGGGACGTGCTGATTGTTATGGCCAGCCCGCTGTTGAGCTGATGTTAGACATCTCTAGCGGACGGAACGAACCAGCAGTCGAGATGACGTTTACTGACTTTATTCGGAAATTAATTCCATGTTGTTGCTAGCGTAGCTTTTTTTTACTCGATTGATATGTGTTTATAAAGAAGTTTAATAGTAATATGAAGACGCCGTCGATATATATATATATATATATGAGAAAGTTGAGCTTAAGATAAGACAGGTTTTGGGTATAGAAGCAAAGGATTATGTTGTAGTTAATGTGCAAGCTAGTGAAAAATGTGAGATTAAAGGTCTGGACTTGGGTACATTAGCAGAGCGCAAAGAAAAAAGGTGTTGGGGACTTTTGGGAAAACATCTTTTCTACTTAAAATGTTCTTTCACAACTTATTTCAAGTAAAGAAGAAACTTTTTCAGCTGGGAAAGATATTTTTTAAAACTTCAGCAACTATATTTTATGCAAAAAAGATTCAGAATCTTTTCAAACCATTTTTTTTTACATGAAAAAATCCGCATTCCGGATTTTCATTTGTAAATTGGAAAGACTAATATAAATTTTCAATTATGAAAATAAATATTGTTTGAATGATAAAAGTTTATCTTCTAGATTTTTAATTAAATACACTTTATCTTTAATTCGCAGAACATCTTGCTGTAAGCGTCTGATAGAGGCTATGGTAGCTTTACTGATGAGTTCACTCCAGTAGTTCAAACGAAACGACTTGGTTTTTCTAAAGGATTCTCTATTTTTATTGTATTTACTAAAGCGAAAAAAATTGAGTAATATATTTGAGTGTTTTATTACATTTGACACTAAGCATTTGGTAGCATGGCTATTAGTTTCATTTTTTACTACATTAAAAATGATTATCTTTATATTTTTTAGAACAAAAGTATGTTTAAAAAGCCATAATAATCCTTGAATGAGGGAAAATAGCGAGTACGAAACAGAAACAAACAGTGCTGTACGGTTGATAATGTCATGAACGAATGCCATTTGTTTTCCCCCCTTTTATAACCAGCAAAAAAATATATCAATAAATATTACGAATAAGCATATTAGACATTATTTAAATTGGGGACAAATACTTCATCAGCTAAAATAGGAAATAGACGAAATCTTCACATAATTTTCTATCGACCCCATTGTCTGACAAACTAGGCCATCTTCCTTTCCAAATCACTGCCACATCATCTGCCATATCCGGCGTAAATAATTTTGCCAATTCGACTGAGGCTGAACTGTCGCTACCTTTTGTTTGACCACGCCCGCAAGCGCGCCTCTCACCCTCCGTCATTCCTCAACCTCCATCCTCTCCCTTATCATCCCACACCACTCGCGCAGCGCTAGTCTTACCTATACTCCTCCGCAGTCACGGAATTCGACCCCTCGACAACGTGGACGAGCTTGTGCCAGTCTCTCTCTCTCTCTCTCTATATATATATATATATATATATATATATATATACACATCCTATACGTGGTAGTATACGCGCAAGCGATGGATGGGCCGCGCCGCTGTAATTCGAAGTTTTCGCTCCCCTTTGCGAACGAGTTAATGGCCGGGGCTCACGGAAGAAAGTTTCACCGCTACTGCTGATAAGGATCTAAAGGGAGGGGAATCCTTCTTTCGGCTAGAACGCCACGATGTTTTTCTCGCGCGTAGACTGCGCGTATATATACGCGTATATATATGATGGAAGGAGGGCTGAAGTTCGAGGTTGGGTGTACACACACCGCGGGCGAAACAATGGATTTATGGCTGCGGCGGCAGCAGCCGCGAGTGCGCGCGCACGCGCGGCGCCTGCTTCGTCGAAGCCGACGCTCTGCGTATATAAATCACGTTGAGGCAGGGAGAGTTTTGCGTAGGTATGTTCATTGCAGGAGAGTACAGAGTTTGGCAGTGCATTTTATTTGTGCGAGGTTGTACATTTTTTACACGCTTGTTGTGTAAAATAGTTTGTTGTTAAAGGAGATTGCTCACGAGGTGTACACTTAATAAGTTTTAAAAATTCAAGATGTAAAATCAATACTGCATTATTTAGAAAATATGCAAAAACTGAAATTATGAAAACAAATGTATCAGATTACTAAATCGAAGAGTTATAAAAACGTTGGTTTGAAATCAACGTCTGTATAAAATTGAGTTACAATTATACTTGTTATCTATATTTATTGTAGGGAGTTTAACTAATCGTTTTAATAACTTTTTCTTTTAGTAAACTAAGTATTTTTCCCTAAACGTAATACTTTTATATACTCTCAATGGCTGGACAAATACTATAGGTTGAATGCAGTGATATTTTATTGAAAAAATATTTATTCTTTCATATTTAAAATTGGTGTCTCTTTCTAGTTTTGGTATCCGTAAAATGTAACAATTTTATTGTTACTAAGTTGTGGCAGACTTTTATTTGAACATCTGTGAGCAACAGCTTCATTAAATTTTATTAGCAACATGTTGGAGTTGACAGGGTTATTTTTATTTCCCCATGCAATTCCAATCTCCTTTTCTTACTCCTGGCGTGTAACTGTCAAAAACATTGATTAGTTTTCAAGTAGTTTGACTGTAGACATGACAGCTCTATAGTAACATTGAATTGTAAAACCTGTGTAGTGAAATGACTACATATGACAATAGAAAAACAATTTACAATATTCTATAACGTATAGACATTGATTGTAAGCTGTACTCTATATGACTTTTCCGTCTCGAATATTATTCAATTGATTCCTTCAACGAGAAATGTTGCAAGCTCTTTACAATTGTGATAGTAGTGAACAGATAATTATTTAATCTCGATCGAAATACCCCGGCATACTCTTACTTTTGTAATATTACAAAACAAGAAATATTATTTATTCCAAAGTCAATTAAAACTTGTGGAAATAAACAAAAGCACCGGCTCAAATAATTTCCGCAATCTTCTTCTGCCACCGGCAGATA
The DNA here is from genome assembly GCA_035583055.1 of Torymus tubicola. NCBI lineage: Eukaryota > Metazoa > Arthropoda > Insecta > Hymenoptera > Torymidae > Torymus > Torymus tubicola. The sequence continues at coordinate 16,670 of JAWWEQ010032467.1, forward strand.
ATCAAAATTCCCAGCATAAATCTGTAAATTCTCCTCACCTTCGCGCTCGTACTTAATCAGCAAGTTATCTAAAACTCCTGCTACTTCCTTTCCCTACCCTGAGCACACGGGAAGAAAAAACAGTGGAAGAGCGTCGCCCTGCGCGTTATATCGATCGCCGGTCTATCTCGCGCTTTCTTTCTCTCCTTCTCGTTCCCCCGCCCCTATATGCGCGTTGTATCCGCCGGCAGCGTGTGCAATCGCGTGCGATAGACCGGGCCACGCGTGCGCCCTCCTAAGTCTTCTCCCTCGAGGTAAAAAGGGGATGAGGAGGGAAAGAGGACAAGGTGCACTCTCTTCTAGAGAACGAGCGTGTGGAATGAGAGAGAGAGAGAGAGAAAGTAAGGGATAGCTGCATGTACACTCGTACGCACACGAGAGATATATACCGACGAACCTTCCATTATGCATGAGAGCAGAGCGAGGGAGACGGACGCACGCGCACACCGCTAGAATTTTCACCCGTAATGGGCTACCCGTCGACTGGCGGTACGGATCGTTTTGACGTAGGATTAGTAGCTGCTGTACTGAGAGAGATGTATATCTATATATATGGCTATATAACGTTCGATCTCCAAGTTTTTTTCGGGGCCGATTATCGTTATGGTATATATAATTAATGATGAATAATAGCCAGGTGGGATAGGCAACGTACGTTATTGCTGTCGATGAGACAGACGCTCAAATGGTTATTGGTTTGATTAAGGTTCTTTTGCTCGATAAAGGCATAATGCGTGATTGGTGGGAATATGTTATTGACGTTTCTGATAATCGTGTGCATAGTAATTGTGTATTACTGAGTTATCTTTCTTTTTTTATAAGAATAATTAAAGAGTACAGGAATAAATAGAGGTACTTTGTTTAAAACGAGTTAGAATATATTATTGTTACGTTGGTTATGGTAAGCACAATATAATTAGGATGGAATAGTATGTATATACTTGTAATATTAAAAAAAAAGTTAAAAAATTTTGTATTATTGTAAATCACATTTTTTTTCTTTGAAATGCGTTTCAAAACAAATTTTAAGTCACCTTGTACTATTACATTCGATTCGAATCAGCTTGTATTCGATTATATTATATTAATTAAAATAACTCCTAAATAGTCGCCTAAAGAAACACGAGAATTTAGTTAAGAATATGGTTTCAGAAATCGAAAAATTCTTGTACAATAAGAGAAACTTAATTTTGAAACAAGAAGTTTTTAACCCTATTTTAGGTAATGAAACCAAAATGCAATGTACGGCGAGAATCAATCTTCAGAATAGGTATAACTAAAATCTATAAAAATGTATAGATACGTGCAAATATTTCTACTTCTGTAGTCTTTGAAAATATTATTTTTAACACAAAGTTTCTTCTTGGGATTAGTAATAAGCATCAACAAGATCTCTTTAAAACTAGTCGCTTGAATAATTTTTAGCAAACATTCATTTTTTAACGCATAAAAATAGTGGATAATGCGCCGTGTACATCACTGTTATTTTAAGAATGTACATAACTTGTGCACCGAGAGCGTCAGTGAACTGGGAAGTTAATCCACTTTGGTAATTTAGGTTGATTATACATGAAGATATATTACATTCTATCGTTTTTACCTACAAGACAAAGCACTTGAGAATTTATGATTTACGTTGCTATCAATTTTCGGTTCCGTAAAATAGAAAAAAAAAACATGTTACTGCTCGCGCATATTGATGTAATAAAATTAATAATAAAATTTTCATAATTTATGATTACCATAATTATTGCATTATCCTTTAAGATTAATAACCGTAGGAATAATTTTATCGTTTCTTTTTCAATATGCAAGAGTGATATCGTTCATAATTTACACCTCCAAGATCAATGACACGCAATGCGTATATATGCGCAAGATGTAATTTGTTTGGGACATCGCTGAGAAAATGGATTCTGGCAAGGTAAGCGGGTACAAAAGAAAGCACTTTTTGGTTCCGGCAGGAAAGAGACAGAGAATAAGAGCTGAAACGCGCGTGTGAGGGGAAGAGAGAAAAATGGACGGAGGAGCAAAGCGGGAGCACAAATAGACCGAGACTGTAGAAGAAGAGAAAGAGAGAGAGAGAGAGAGAGAGAGAGAGAAGCGAGGGGAGGTTGGATCTACGGGTCGTCTTTTTAGGCTCTAGCCCGACTGTACGAGAGCGGGTGAAGAGAAAGAGGAAGAGAGAGAAAGAGAGAGAGAGAGAAAACATTGTGTAGCTCGATGGAATCTAGCGCGGAATCGGCGTGTACGAAATTTAGCGCGATTCGCCAGCTTTTTCTCTTCTCCCCTTCGACTTATTTTTTTTTTTTTTATCGACCACGAGCGGTTTTTTCTATCGAACGCGCACGCGTACTCAGGACTCAGACGAGACAGTGGCTCGTGGAATTAATTTGGGCCACCAGTCAACCGTTTCTTTTTCCCTGTCGAGCACGTTGCGAGAATTTGTGTAATGACGGAGACTCTTAAAGGGAAGATCAAAAATAGACAAAAAGATTATACCTATAAAAAAGAATCAACTTAAAACGTACATTTATTTATCGAATGCATAAAGATTTTGTATTTTAGTTTTAGAAATCCAAATAATATAGAATAAAAAGTGATACGTATAAAGATTACGGCAAACGTGTATTTGTGAAATAAAATATGAAAAAGCGTAAAGTTGCACTCGTTCGTTAATAATTTCTGCGTGGTTATCAGTGGAAAATTATAAATTTATATGGATCAACAAATATGAAAAATAATCATTGGGTTCGATAAAGCAAGTAAAGTTGTGTGTGTGTGTGTGCATTTTGCGGTCCATTTCTCCGAAACATTTTGCTCGCCAATGAAAGTGCATTCATTTAACCTCTTGCGTAGCGAATGATTAATATTTTGGTTTCGAGCTCAACGCAATTTAATTACAAAGCTATATTTACTTTACCATGCAAGATTATTATTGCATAACTTAGTTGAGAATGAAAATTTATTTGAAAATTGTTTTTTAATCAATCAATAAAAACATACTCTCTAAAGTTGAATTAGTGAAAATTACCCCACCATTTCAATTAGTGGAAAAAATTACTAATTTATTAGTAAATATTAACCATTCGATTAGTATTTTTTTTAAAACTACTAATCAAATTAGTAAAAAATACAAATTAAATTAGTAGTTTTATAAAATTACTGAATGAAATAGTAAATATGCACTAATAAGTTAGTAGTTTTTTTCACTAATTAAAATGGTGGAGCAATTTTCACTAATTCAACTTTAGAGAGTACCCACACATATATACATAAAAAGCTACATCATAAATAATAACAACCTAATTCTGCATTTCGCTTGGAAAAACTCAAAATCCGCACAGGCGCGCGTAGGGAAACACCTGCCGTTCGATACATTAATTCGCAATGTATACGCGAAGCGCGCAGGTAAATACGGGGAAAAGCTCTCTCTCTCTCTCTCTCATTCCCTCGCGTGCCTGAGTTTTCTCTTCTGCGTAACGGCCATATCGATCCTCTCGATAGCTCGCCCCCCTCGTACAACCGCGTTCGCGTGCTATAGGCCGACCACGCTGCTGCACAGTTCCTTCTCCTCCTTCTCCTCTCACTCGTTCGCCGCTCTTATTCTCTTCGCGCGCGCGCGCCCGCTAAGAAACGAAGAAACGTAATAAAACTTTGTTACCGACGCCGCCGGCGGGGTCTCGTCATTACAGTAATTGTGCGAAGGTAGCCGAGCAAGCTGACCGACGAGCAGGAGTCGAAACTCTCGAAAACTTCCGCCTAACAATGGGGAAACGGTGCAGAGGCCGACGAGCGAGAGGAAAATATAAGCAACAGAGTAGAAGAGCTGAGGGCGGCAGCAACGGCGAAGAGTCGGAGGATACGAGGGAGAAGGGATAGAGAACGAATTTTCTCTCTCTCTCTCTCTCGCGCGCGCGGAAGTGAAGAAGAGTCAAATCTCGTTCGCAAGCGCGAGAAGGCGAGAGGAAATGCATTTTGTTTTCTTCGCCCGTTCATCCGACGCGCACGCGGGGTTATTTCGTTCTCCCGTCGAGCGTCTCTTTTACGACGACGAAGAGGTCGCACGCGACGATTTCTCGCCTGTCGCACAGCCGCGAATAGAACGTTTGCTGTGAACTCGGTTTACTGTTGGTGCTGTTATTGAAAATTTGATAACAGAAGGTTTTCTTTACACGCGCCAGCGCGATTCGAATGTCATAATCCGGTTAATGCGAATCTTTTAAATTTTTCATCTACAAATACCATTATATTTGTTTACATTTTTATTCACTTTATAGACTTTGTATTAAGGCCATGTGATGCCAAAAATCAAACGCATTTCATTATTTAATAAATTGAAATTAAAAAATTTATTCGGAAAAAGAAATCTGTCAGGCATTCTGCATATGTAAATACTATTATAAAATTTTTTTTCAGTGGTTCACATCTCAAAATCAGGAATACAGATTCCTATTTACGGACATAGTAGTTTTTATTTAATTAAATAATTTTAAAGTATATTTTTGAAAAAACAAAACTATCAGGCGCTCCGTATATGTTAATACTATACTTAAAAATTTTTTTCATGTAATTTCGTTAGCATTAGCAAAAGATACAGAAATTCTACGATTATGTCGGTTCTTCACATCACCTTAAAATAAAATGCATTTTTAATGCACACAAATATTAAATACCAAAAAGCGTCTTCAGTAATGCTCTTCAGATGAAAAATATATCAAAGGATTTATAAAATATTAAGCTCTTCTTTCACCTTACTGATTCCTTTGAATTATTTAATGGAATATCGAGCGAAATAAAAATGATATTCGTGATTTACATTCGTCGTTACATTCTTATAAGAAATGTCAACATTCAGAAAAATTTCTTTCTTTTTCAAAAACCAGAAACCTTTTCCCATGCTGAAGCAGCACGCTTATAACGTCGGAATCTCAAGAAACATTGAAACACTCGTGCGTAACAAGAAGAAATAAAAGTTAGTAGGAAAAAAAAAACTTTTCTTCCCGAGAAAACCCGATAACGTACCCCAAGTCTCTATTATACCGAGCCGTGTGCGAATCTTCGAGATAAAAAATAACCCATTGAAAGAAAGTATCTTTCAAGTGTGTTCATTTTTCGCGCGCTGCGCGAAATGAAAAGAGGACGCAAGATATCCTCCTCCTCCTTCTCCTCGTGCTCGTCGTATCGTATAACAAGAGCCTCTCGGAATTCCCACAACTTCCTATAT
>JAWWEQ010032488.1:0-21923 GCA_035583055.1 Torymus tubicola
TTTTGACCTCTCGATTCACCTGAGAACTGCCCATATATATATATATATATATATATATATATATATATACACACACACACACACACATTAAACTACGGTGCATTACTATTTTTCAGAATTGTATATGTATATTTACGCTGTATAATACACAGTCGTAAGTCATTAGTATATACCACATATATCAAACAAACTCTCTCGCGCGGGCGTCGGTCTCATCGCGGGTAACTTACAAACTCTTTCTTTCTCGCGTATATGTATATATACACCCGCGAGCAACGCATGCTTTCGTTTTATCGCCTCAGGTCGCAAATACTATAAGTATCTGTGTGTGTGTGTGTATATGTATGATATTATAATGACCTCTCATTAGAATTTTTATCAAATCTCGCGCGGCGCACGCGCGTGTGAACAATAGTCCACGCAGGCGCTATGAGATAAACCGAGGCTTATGACGACAGTGTATAATATATACGTATTAGTGAGTACGGTTACTCAATCAGAGGAGTTTTTGACTAGCGGAAATTACAAATTTGCTCGAGCGATGAGCTAAAGGATATTTCGAATGTATTGAAAAAGGAAAGTGGAGTAATAGAAAAGGAAATCGATGTATATTGACGAGGTTACAGATGATGATGGTGTGTGTGTGTATATATATATATATATATATATATATATATAAAATTCTCAATGATCTTAATCAGGATTTCGATTATTAACGCTCGGATTAATATAACGCGCACTGGGCACTCGAGAGAATCGAACGCGTTTGGAATATTAATTGCAAGATCCGGTTTTGAATTATATTGAAGTTATCAAGAACTCACAGTCTTGATGTACTTATATTGAAACCTATAGAAATAACACTTCATTATTCAAATTACCTAACTCGTGTATGTGTGTGTATGTGTATGAATTTTTGTTCTAGATGATTAGCTCACGTCAATCTATAGAGATAAAGTCAAAAGCTTGATTATTATTAAGTATTATTTATATATTCCAGATATAGAATAAGAAAAATTATTAATTCACATGGTGCTTCCGCAAATACACCCAGATATATAGATACACACGGTATCAAAATATTCTGCGGAATTTGAAACTTACCACCTTGAAACTTTATAGACACACATATATATATACACACACACACACACACACACACATTCATACCAAAAGATTCTTATCAGATCGCAGCATCTATATAAAGCGCCTCATCTCGTTTATAGCTCGCTTTGCATAATTAAACGCCGCCGTCGTTCCTCTCTCTGTCTCTCTCTCTCTCTCTCTCTCTCGACCCATGAAACCAGAACATGCTACGCTTCAAAACCACCAGCGCGCACATGTGTACACATATATACACGTGAAATTCCCAGGCCGCGCGCGACCTCGGAAGTTGCGATATTCTCCAGCGCGCATTCTTTCCTCTCTCTTTCTCTATGAAGACATCTAGGCTTATATACGGAAAAGGGAGAGAGAGAGAGAGAGAGAGAGAGAGGATACGAGGGACAGATCCGTTATAGCGTGCATGGTTATCAAGCGCAGATATCGACGTCGCGGAAATGCCAGACACTTCCGCAACCGGTTCCCTGAAGGTGAGATAGAGAGGCGAGAGTATGTGTATAGTGTGTGTGTGTATATGCGGTGAACGGTAGACGCCGCTGCAAAATATATATATGTATATACATATGCGGACCAAGAGAAGCAGATGTGTAGCAGAGCAGAGGTTTCTCAGAGATTCAAGTGTGTATATTAAATATTCATCGGTTATTCGTTGGCGGGTCGATGACCAATTATTAGTCAAGTTATTAGGAATTGATGGATATATATATATATATGGTAAGGAGTATAGGAAGCAGGCGAGGTATAGTTGATGATTAGTGATAGATGTGGATTTTTGTAAGCTGCTGTGACGAAGTTCGATGGTTAAAGGCGAGTCGTAAATCTAGTGGATAATGAGAAGGTATATTGAAGGATGATGGGATCTGTTGAAATTATGCGGAAGTGTTTAATTACGGTTTCGTATGTATCGTGTCGCAGGTTTTAAAGTTCATCTTTTTTTATAAAGAACAGACTCTAAATCAGAGATCGCAAAGTGTATATTCATAGCATGAAATATAAATGTATCTCCAATTTTATTCTCAAATAGAAAAATTTATTATAGCTATTTCCTCATATTTATATGGCCAAGTTTCTGTCAAATCGAGAGGTCTAAAAACCGATTTTCCTAAAATTCGCAGGAAATGTTCTGCTACTCATTCCGGATATTCCTGAATTGTATTAGATTTTTTCACCCATAGTTTTGGAGATATAAAAGGTCAATCATTTTTGATCGATTTTCATTGATTAATATCTCCTTGGGGAAGCATTTTTCGCCATAGACACAAAACTAGTTTTCTTTGTAGAATTTTGTAGAATGAGTAGCAGAACATTTCCTACGATTTCAAGAAAATCTATTTTTTGACCTCTCGATTTTACAGAGACGTGACCATATATACATTGTCTAATCAGGCAGTTTGGGAAACTAGAGTTTCTACTTCCCAGAGTTAGGACAAGTGACTAAAGATATAACCTCTCTGACTGGCAGAACTCGAGCGCCTTCCCAAACTGCCCAATTCCTATACAGTGCAATCTTCCCAAACTGTCATCGGCTTCCCAAAGTGCCCAATTAATATGCGTATATATAAAAATTTCTGCCCAAACCATCCAATTACAATATATGTGTATAAGTATCCATATCCCTTATTTCCGGGACTTTCACCCTGTATATATAATGTATATAAGGGTTATTTCCGGGACTCGACGTTATTTCCGGGACTTCCCGAAAAAAAAAATTGGATATAAGCGTTATTTCCGGGACTTTTCTAGAGTCCAAACTTTAAGAGTCGGTAACAAGAGGGGTATTATTTCTTTAGTCACTTGTCTGGGAACATCACTCTGTATATTGCTGTTATTTCTGGGACGTCCCAGAACTAAATTTTGGTATATAACCGCTATTTCTGGGACTTTTCTAGAGTCCCGACTTTGAGAGTTCGGCCACATGAGGGGCATTATTTCTTTAGTCAAGCGTCCAACTCTGAGCATAAGGTTCCAAGGTCCCAGAAATAGTGGATAAAGGTCTTTTTATATATATAGAAAATTGAAAAACAATGTAAAATAAAGAAAATTCTTAAAGCAACAAAACAAAATTTTTGAACCAACTGTATATAAAACATAAATAGTTATCATTACTAATAAAAGAAAAATCAAAGTACATAAATATATGTATATAACGAAATATAAATTCTCTAGTCCGATGTCAAAGCAAAACAAACATCACAGCAACATGTTTTGAAACTTATTCTCTAAATTAATATACTTTGCATCTGACGTACGTTTAGCAAGAACCAAGAAAAATTAATAAAATTCATAAATATTTTTCTTTTCTCATTCGATTTAAATTTTGAAAAGCTCCTTTGGTTCCTTGTATAATTATTCGGTATAAAGATATGAATATGAAAGAAGAAAAATTTTAAAAACCTACGAAGTTACATTCGTTTGTTTATAGTTTTACGCATGCAATTTATAAATAATTACATGTAACTTTACAGGTATTTTAACATTTTTTATTTTTTACATCGGTATATTCATATACTGAATCGTACAAGGAACAAAACAAACTTTTCAAGATTAAAATCGAATGAAAAAAAGATTTACGAATGTTATTGGATTTTCTTTAACTAGTAATATCTATATATGCAATATTAAAATTTCTTGGAAAAATTTTTTTTTGATTTTTTTAGAATTTTTGTTCTATTAAATTCTTTTCCAAATTATAATTAGTAAGGAAATTACTGTAAAAAATGTTCCTATAAAAAGTCGAACAGCGCGCAGGAGCCACCTTAATTTGGTTGTAAAACGGCAAAAAAAGAAATGTTGTAATTTAAAGTAAAATGACTACATTTAATCGTAAATAAATTATAAATTTTCAACATGAAAAGTACATTGTTTCGGTAAATTTCAACCACGTCTACCCTTTATATAATTTTGACGTTTGAGATAATCTATTTCGTTCTCGATCTCGAATCTCGATCTCGAAATCGAATATCGAAATAAACGAAAAACTAATACAGGCGCGCTGATTAACCCTAGTACTTTTTCATTATATAAAAATCCTATTCGAGAACTATCGTTTTATCGAATATGGAAGCAATCGAATATCGAATTTTCAATATAACAAAAGACGTACAGAGACGCGCGTAGCGCCATCAATTATTCACTTGTTCCTGCTCGTGTTGTTACGTTCTCATATAAGATCTGGTCAAAGTAGAAATATATTACCGAAATATATTTTATCCATGTGCCATTCTCAAAGTCAAAAGTGGTTTAGTTGAACTGAATAATTCAGATTGACGTTTCTTGTAATTTCTTCGAAAATTTCAGAAACGTATACAGGCACTTGTACTTGAATTACTATCTGTAAATCTCGATGAAATCTCGGTGGTCCGTTTTTTTCTGTAACCTCAGGGGATTTTATTTTATAATATGTATAAAGTAAATGACTTTTCAAAAATGAACATTTGATTGCGGCTATATCAGAATCAGTATCAAACAATCATCTATAAGTTTTTTATGATTCTCAGATATGCGAATTTTTTACAGAAGGAGTGGTTTAATTATATAAAGAGCGTAAGTTTAGCACTACAAACTATAAAAGAAAAAGTATACGCCTGCGTCAACTCCAGCTTTAATTATAGCATGCCTTGAGAATAGCATCTTCTGTGGCAGCTTTCGTGATCGATTGATTGTTAATTTCTTGTTGCATATTTTTAAACATTTAGATTGTGATTTTTTTTACTTTCTATATATATAACCGCGCTGCACTATTTTCGTATAATATGCAAATCTTTGACGCAAAAGCCGAGAATACTACTGTATCCACGGGCGCTTTTAAATTATATATAAGGATTGATGGACCAGTGCATGAATCGACAATGACAATGATAAATCCGGTTGAATTGATTATTTCGCGGAAAAAAAGGTACATGTAGAACGATATTTATTTACGTCATGAAGAGTCGTTTACGCAATTATTTGCTTATATACTTGCTTCCTTGCTCGTGATCGCTCACGTGATATTCGATTTACCCGCATATGAGGATTGATACAATATTTTGCCTGAATTTTAGCAAAGTAATAGTTCTCTTTATTGCTATAGTATAAAATATAGATAATTTCATCCGTTACGGTTTATGTGAAATCGTGGCTATGTAGATCTGGAATGGACGAGAACGACAATATTGATTAATATTGCTTATTTACGGCATATATATCGATATGATGTAAATTATAAATAGCACTAATTTATTCTATAGTGGTTATTTCGCGCCAAAATGTGAAAACCATATTCCCACCAGAGATTCAAACTGAGATGGAGAAAAATATCAATATTCACAAGTCATTGTGTTTTCCAAAACACTTTTAGCTTCCGTCCCAGCAAATTGCCCTGAAAATCTGAATGAGTTCGTTAGCTATTGCTTATATTATATATATATACACACACACGCGAATGCACAGCGAATCGTAAAATCGAATGATACGAAATTTCATAAGAGCCAAGCCTTCTTGCGCGCAGTCTTAACGTGCTTGCGAAATAATAAAATCTCCTGCACAATGGATTCCATTATTCCGTGGCAAACGTGTTATGGCATCTCTCACTGCGCGCCGCCCGGGATAATTTCTCCTCCTCCTTTTCCTTTATCGTGCGCATGCGCTGCTATATGTATATATACCCAAACAGTTCGCACGAACAAATCACGCTGTCATAATCGGGGAAGCAAAAGTTCGTAAGTTCAGTTTGTGTGCATGTATGTGGAGGGAAACTTGCCGGTGTCTATAGATGCGTTGCGTCAAGTGGATGCTTTCTGAACAAAGCATCATTTGTGAGCTTGTATCTAATATATATATATGCGCGCGCGGAAAATGCATTGTCTTTTCTGTAAAGAAAAAAAAAGAAATATAAGCGAGGTGATTATATTGCTTTCCTTAAAAGTTATATTATTAAAATTTCTGTGTATTATAGTTATACAGTTTCGCTGAGAATAAATTCGATCGTTTACGAAGTATACCATGAAAATCGAAAATTGGCCATTTTTATGAACCTTTACATTTTCTTTTTTTTTATTCACTTGAACAAATTTTCGAACATACCGATGCGAAATAACATTTTAGTTGCAAAATAACGATATACATATAGTATAAAATTAAACATCGCGCATGCAAAACGGTTCACAGCCTCTCGCGTTTTCTTATTATACGGAAATCTGCATGAACTTTCTGCTCGCATATAACGCACGCGACTAAAGCTATACAGCATATAAAAGTCTGGGCAGTACAATATTACGTAACTATCAAACAGTGGCGATTACAGCTTTTGGAAGCTCGTATAAGTGGTATACCATATATACTTGATGTTTGTATATGTGTCAAAATTTGGAAACGAGAAAATAAAACTAAAGAGCGAGAGCTTTCGAAATCTTTTTTCAGAATTAGAAAATGTTGATTCGCTCAAAAGTTATGTGAGTTTGAAGTTGAGCCTAAGTATTCAAACTTACGTAACTTTTGAAGGATTCAACATTTTCGAATTCTGAAAAAAGATTTCGAAAGCTCTCGCCCTTTAGTTTTATTTTCTTGTTTCCAAATTTCACATTAAGTTATTTTTGGTGGAATAATTCAAAACTAAACGAGTTATTTTTAATCATTTTTAAACAATAATTGATTATTGGTCCCAGAAAAATGATACCGTTTGATGGACTTTGTTCAACAACAGATATCTTTTCTAGACACCCTAACCAACAAGAAAAACCTAATTTGGAAGGTGTCATCGAAAAAAAATTTTGGGCTACATTTTTCGAAGTTTTTCCCAGCGTTTGTGAGATTTGCACGTATGGTCAAAATTTACTTTGTAGGAAGCGCTCGCGTCGCGTAACCAGATAGTTTCATAAAATTCTCGCGCAGTACTTTAGCGCTTCCATATCTATACTTTTTTTCGGATCATTAAAGCGCAATATGAGAAAAAAAACAAGTCTCGCGTCATATACTTTTGAAAACGAAAGACGATTATTGCGTTCTGACAAAAAAAAAAGAAACGATCGCTAATTCGCCTTCCGCGCTCATCCGTTTTTCAAGTATCGTAATTACAAACAACAAAAACTTCACTCAACACGTCTCTTTTATCCAAAAAAAGAAGAAGAAGAAGCGCCTAACCAGGCACTTTGCTCTCTCCATTAAATCAACGATCCCTTCTGTACCGTTACATACAACCACGTCTATACACTCGGCGCGCAAAGAAAAAAAAAATCCTAAAACCTCTAGTACCACCACCTCCTCCTCCTCCTTCTTCTTCTTCTCCTGCAACATCGTGACACACATTCGCTCGGCTCCTCTCCCGCAGGTCGCGAGCCCCCTTGCGAGTTCACCTTTCTCTCTCTCTCTCTCTCTCTCTCTATCTCTGGCGCGCGAAAGTCTCTCTAGGAGTGGCTTGCTATAGCTCCTTTTCGAAAGGAAGAATCGCGTTAGAAGGGGACGAGGAAGCCGCTCGCGCTTTTCCATTCGACGAGATGCTGCGCGCAGGATTGTATGTAGCAGCAGCAGCAACAGCCTGCAGCAGCACGCAGGCGTGTCGTAAGTTCAGAATTTGAGAAATGTATATATATATATATACACGAGGTGGAAGAGGAGAGGGAGCTTGGGTGAATCGGAAAAGTCGTTGCGAAAGGTAAGAGGTGAGGTAATGGAGTATGATTAATCGCGAATGGTGATGTAGAGAGGAGGGAATACATATAAGTGGGGGAAAAAAAAAATATATATATGTATTTATATTAATTAGTTGCGATACTGCGGTAAATTTTTAACACATGTATAGAGTAATGAGGGAATTTATGCGCTATACGTCACTGTTATTAATTACGAGATACGAGCGTATAGTGAATATCTGCGCGGGGGCTTTTTCGAACAAATTTTCCTAAAGATATTAATTTAAATTATTATTTAACTCTTACGCATATGATAGTCGTGCTGTTTCTTCGAGTATTGTCAGCAGTTTTAACACATAATTAAGTAACTTTTTTTAAATTTATTACTCATCGTTAGGAAAAAAAAAGAAACAATATACGCACGAAAAAAAGAAATAGTTTGATTTAACTTTTGTTGAATTTTCTATAGAAATGAATTTGATATAACTTTTTTCCATGCTAATTTAACTTTTTCCTCATTTAGCTTCAGCTTAATCTAACTTTGTAAATAACGCTCTATCGGTTTCCATAATCTCTGCCGGGATAAAATAACTCGGTAAATGAAAAAAAAAAATCACCCGGAAATCAAAATGCCACATTGTCTGTAACACCTGACAGCAACCTAACAGCTACTAATCCGACGCAATTATTCATTCAAACAGCTTATATAATTACACACGGCTACTTCCACAAATCCCGAAACTCATTTCTAACAACCTTAATCACTATATAACAATTCTCTCCTCCTAATCATCTCGTATCTTTCTCTCTTCGACCTCTATATACCTATCACAGTACCCCACCTTCACTCCTCCCACAAAGGAACACCTCTCTCTCTCTCCACTAATACTCTTACTCTCTCGCGGTATGCGCATGTGCAACACGCTCGCGCAGCATCTCTGGAAAACTTTTAACTGCCGTCTCTCTCTCTCTCTCTCTGTCGCAACTCTCGCTCACTCTCGCAGAAGTGTATCTTGCGAAAGCCTTCGCGGGCCGCTCTCTTAAGACAAACGCTCTTTTTCCTCCTCCTCCTCCTCCTTCTCCTTCTCCTCTCGCGGCGCTTAATAATAACGATCCTTTTATTATTATTAAAACGCCATGGTTCTAGCCGCGTATATATATATAGGAGACGCCGTCGTCTTGTTGAGCAACTCCCGCGCCTGCTCGCTCGCGCGAATGGCACACTCGGCGCCTTTGTGTTCGACTTTTACGCTCTTACATAAGCGTGCCATCGTTCGTTCGCTCGCTCGCTCGCGCAGCCTTAATTGCGCGGCGTCTCGCGCGCGAACGTATACGAACGAAAGAGAGAGGAAATCAACAGAATATTATATGAGTACATATGCATATTATATCGTTGGTATGTGTATATATATGTACATACGATACGGAGCAATGCGCTTCCGAAGTAAGAACAAGAAAGAGGGGGGAAGTTGAGGGAGAAAGAGAGGAAACTCGCTCGCACAGAGAGAGAGAGAGAGAGAGAGGGAGAGAGTGAGATCCGTGATGACGCAAGCTTTCGGGAGCGCACGAGAGGCTGTATGTATATGTATGTATAGTTATCGGCCTTCGCTGCTCCATAGCAGCTTTTATTTGCGAAAATCGCAGACTGCTCATGCACTGAACTCGCGCGAGCACCAAGCACGCTTCCTCTTTCTCTTGCTCTCTCTCTCTCTCTCTCCACAAGTAAGCTGCTGTGCGCTTCCGATTCGAGTGGTGTGTATAATATGTATGTATATGTATGTGTATACGCGGATTGACTGCATGCGGTGAGAATATGTATATACCGGCTGGCGATTGCGGGTGTATTATATATTTATATATAAGAATTGCAGGCGAGACGAGAAGTTTGCGCTTTTGTGTTACTGGTGAACGGATAATGGGAGTTTAATGTGTGTGTGTGTGTGTGTGCGTGTGTATATATAGGGTACGAAAAAAACCGAAATGGTATTGTATAGGAGTTTGTGTATTATGTTTGTTTTTTGTAACGTCGAGACTGACAATAATTTGATAATATTATTGAAGGTAAAAAGTAATTGTTTAATTATACGTATTGTTAATTCAGTTTCATTTTTTATTTCTATAATTATATATGTATATGGAAATAAATTCTTTAATCACGTTAGTTTCTGATTCTATCTCTCGTAAATATTTTACAAAGTAATTACGTACACTCTAGAATAAAGAATATTTGTGCTTGATTCGTGAATACAAAATAAAATTAATCAAATTAGATATTTCTCCGATCACTTGAATAATTGCTTCGGAATAAATTTAACTGAAGAAAAGTTAAAAATTCAATTCGCTTCGGTATATGTATATATAATCGACGCCGATACAATATTAATACCTCCCTCTTTTTAAAATATATATCTCATGCAAATGCAGAGCAAACATCATTTCAATGCGACCCAAAGAAAGCTTAAAAAAAATCGTTACGTCAACAATTCTTTTATTCAACATATCGACTCTTTAATGTCAACAGATTGTTAAAATTCATCCGATATCACGCGATTGTAACTTTACTGTTGACATCTCAGGCCTATTCTACACTTATCATTCGCCTGTATGTCAAACCTCAAAAATATACCTTAACAACCAATCCCAATCTTTTCTAAACCTCTCGTATACCACATATCCTATACGTATAACGAGCAGAACGCAATCAAGCTAAAAAAACACAGATGAATCGATACACGATTCACGGTAATATATATTATTTCTTTTTTTTCGCGCGCGCGCGCGCGACCAGTAACACCGCTCTACACACCTGTACACACAGGAATCGCGCGTCGAAAGCACACATATATATGCGAATGGAAGCTTGGAATTTTTTTCTCTCTCTCTCTCTCTCTCTTTTTCCTCTCGCACGCAGACTTTCCTCGACCAGAAAAGCATGCATATTCTGCATGATCAACGAGAATCGACCTCGAAGCATTGTGCGACGGCTATCGTTGTACAAGAGAAAAAAAATGTTACGGATGATATAGATGTACGTGTGGGTACGTTGAATCTTATATATACACAAAACGTTTAATACATGATGAGCGATTTATCACATTATATTGACGCGAAAGACCGATTCGTCCCGGAATTGTTATACCATATTCGGCGGATTCGATGAGATATTAATATATATATGTGTGTGTGTTGCTAGGTTGGAACCGACGATAAGGTGGTCTGTACGCAACCGAAATTTTAGAAATTATAGGTGAAGAGGTTGTTGACAATCTACATGGAAATTCCAGATCGCGCAGAGGATTATGAGGGCTATTAAAATCTTAGTCTTAGTTTGTATGTATATACAGAGATATGATTTTCCTCAATACAACGATGTGTAACAGAACTTTAACACAGCTTTTTATTTATGTATTTGAAATGTGATTAAGTATATGCTGAAGTTTTAATTTTAGTTTGAGCAATTGTTTACCTTTGATTACAATATTTATACAATATCACCCGGATCTCTTATGTCATGCCAATTATTCCGTACATAAACTCAAACTTTTTCATCCGATTTTTACCCTTTTAATATATATCCCCTTACTACATCAATTATACTAATGAAAATATAGTTATTTACTTAGTATGAGATCAGTTTTTAATCTGTCGCAATGAATAAGTTTTTCGAGCGTCATCTTGTTTGTTAAAGAATTACTGATCTTTAATTTTCAGCTAACCGCAATTACTATCGCCAATTAAAATGTTCTCGAATAGCAAACATTACATCGCGTACATTGTCCTATTCTTTCCGACAATTTGCATGATTAGTGACCCTGTATTAACTTAAAAATTGAATTACAATTTTACGAGCGGAAAAGTACTTCGTAAATACTTATAGAAATCGCGTGAGCACTCGTACATCTCAATACCTCTTTTATTCACCTTATGGCATAGAAAAATCGTCAACTTGTATATTGTCATAAAAATATAAGTTTCCTTAAAATCTACATAACAATATAACTCTTCCAAAAATTAACCGTGCAAAAATTTCTGTATATACAGGTCGAACGCTCGTCAATATTTGATCTTGGATTCAATAATCTTATACACTTTCCGGAGCTAATGAAAAAAAAAAAGAAAAAATCAATCAATCATACGTCACGCGATCTATAATAACGCCATATTATTGTACATACACACATATCTATACCTATATGTGTGTATGTACAATAATACATATATATATATACACACACACACACATGTTACACAAGCGTGCGCGAATAGAAAAAGAAACTGGTAAAAACAACGAACATATAGGGTATGTAGACCTTTATAGAATTTATTGTCAGTACGGCACACGTGCGGAAGGAAATTGAATCGCCCAATTATAAATTGCGCCAGGAACCACGTACATGTGTATATATACGCACACACACATATATACTTGTATTCGTCAGCCAAAACGACAACGCCGATCATTCCTCCGCCTCTCTCTCTCTCTCTCTCTCTCTCTCTCTCTCTCTCTCTCTCTCTCTCTCTCTCTGCACCTTCGTATAGCGACGAAAGAGCGGGAGCGAGAGAGGGAGAGAGAGCGAGAGAAAGAAAAAACGAGAGTGCAAGGAGAAAGAGAAGGAGGAAGGAAGGCTCAGGGCCGCGGTGCGAGCGGCAAACTGGTTTTTTAACATTCCTTCGCTCTCCCTGTGCGTGCGGCGCGCGCGAGTTTTTTCTCAAAAGGCGCGCGCGCGAGCGCACTCATGGCGCGGCGCTATACACATACCCTCCCGAAAACACGTGCATTACTATATACTGCTACCCTATATATATATATATATTTTTTTCTTCGTTCCGGGGTGTTCTGCATTGACAATACTATGGCGTTATATGCTCGGAACGTGAAGGATTCCAACGATTCGTTGCGGGAACGAGAAGAGAGAGAGAGAGAGAGAGATTGGGTGCGGTGATTTTTCCTACCAAGATTTGAGAGATCGGAGAGGACGATGACGATGTTCCTTCCGAGGATTCCGTCGAGGGATTTTCACGGCACGTTATGGGAAACTGGTAGGTTGTATAAACGCAGGTGTCGATGAACGTAGCGATGATGTTGGGTCGCATGTATTGTATATATCATATGATGTATAAGACCAGATATATGTAGGCACATATACGTGCTTATTGTTTGAAGTTTTCGGTAAAATATTTCAAGTTTTAATTTTTAGATGTAAGATGGTGCAGTTGATTCCTTTTGAGGAATTATTTTTGTTGTTAACGACAAAGTAAGGGCTTATAAAGGTCAAAATGATTGTTTTATATATACACACACACATACAAATCATCGAATTTTGTATAGATACGTACGCGGGGTATGATGCAAATAACTAATTATGCTCGAAAAACGTTATACATAAACTAAAAGTATAAAAAAGAGAGATAACGAGAGGAGACACCTAGTTACGTAATGATACAGCTTGTCTTATGGTTCGAGGAAATCATCGCGATCTCCGAAAAAAAAACCAATAACGCATGAACGCGTGTGTAATGTATGTACATACGCTTGGATCAACTGGATATATAATACCGGAGCTGTTCTCGTGTTTGTTGGCGCGCTTATCAGCGGATCTTTTATGATTCATCATAACGCACTGTTACGAGTTACAATCGCGTCTAATTAACGCGACATTTCGTATATGGGTACGCCGAATTTCTTTTTATTCTCTCGACGTGTGCGAAAATTTCATGTGAAGGTGATGGAATTATATATATATATATATGTATAGGGTGGCACGAGAGGCAAAGGGGGAGGTGGGAATGCTTAGAGGAGGATTGCAATTGGAATGTTAATCGTGGTATTTGGTGTATGTATAGTTGTAGGATTGTACGTGGGCGATATAATTTAATCGTTCATTTTTAAACATTTATTTCTATACATGATAATTTCTGGAACATTAAGTGTTCTTTTGTCATTTTTTTTTTTCTATAGATAAGTTTGTCTAGTATAGTATACATAAATCAAAACAAACTAATTTCGCCGAACTGGCGTGAGGTAAAATTAAAGAGTACTATATACGAAATGTTTTACAGTTGTTTAACCAACAATATATATATATATAACAATCGCTTTCTTTTCTAGACCAATAAAAAATTTTATTCATTGGTAAACAAACGAACTAAATTATCATCGCGTACATGCGAATAAATATAATAAAAGGAAAATCCGGCGTTCTATATAAGTATTACATAATTTAAACTCCAGTTGAATAATTATACAAACAACGAGAACAACTAATATATATTGACAAAGAAAAAAGAGAAGCTTCTCGAACGTCCAAAATAAATACTTTATATACTAAAGTAATTAAAAGCACTTGGCAGTATTAAAATTTCATAAAAGAAAAAAAAATCTAAATTCACGTACCGTTTAACCACACACATATATACACAATTGTATACATTGCAATGTTCTCGCGCACGCATATCTCTCGCGTTATCAAGATCCTCGCTTACACGCGCAATTAACTTTTGTTTTGACACGACACGCGGCAGATATACATACTGAGGCCAAGCTCGTGTTTTACAGCAATTCACATAACTTCTTAATATATCCTTAAAAAGATATTCTCGTCCTGCAACCGCAATGAAATCAATCACCACATGCACAAAATCATCGACTATAATATATGTATAACCAATCGGACACGTGCGTCGTCTAGTGACAATCAACATATATATATACACACACATACACACAATCCAATTTCGTTGTATCACGCACGTGTACGCGCACGCGATCAGTACTATATCTACCTGAAATCAATAAAATCTAAAAGCAGCGACGACGCACGGCGGTGCGCTATATGTTGGAATTCAAACGGTCTCTCCTTCCCCCTTTCTGAGAGACCGAGAGAGAGAGAGATCCTCCCGAGATAGGATTATATGTATAAATTATCGGAAGACGCGAGCTCGAGCGCCCGAAAAAAGCCTTATATTCCTTTAATTATGCAGAGAGAGAGAGAGAGAGATGCGGAGAGTATATAGAAGAGGGAAAGGAAGGGAAAAAAGGGATGAGAGGGACGAGAAGCGATGACGAGGTCGATTTGAAAACGGTGAACGTTTTTTGTATATATGTGTCCGGAGAGTGAGTAGCTCTCGGTTTGTATATCGACGAGTTGAGGTTGCTGCGCGCGTTAAGATTAGATGGGGATTATATTAAAGAGGTATAGAAGGTGGATCAGGTTATAGCATCGTTTTTGTTCGTTGGTCAGTATATATATGCTCGGAGTATAAGGATTGGAATGAAAGTTTATCAGGTTGATCGTCCTAGAGATGTGAAATGTTAAGGGAAATATATAGTAACGATGATAATGAAGTGTTTTGTCTATAGGAGGACTCACTGCTAATACTTATAGTTGTGAAAATTTCAGCAGAAACGTGTGTCTGTGTCTGTGTATTGAGAGCAAAATTATTCTTTGCTATATTCGGTGTAGATATAAAATATTATAGATACTTTCTTGATATATACATTTATATTATATATAGACTTTTTACTCACTTTTAATATCATTCTACGTAACGCATAAAGATTATTTCAAATTTTTTTAATGTATACTTATAAGTATAATACTTAGTTATTTAATGATAACAATAGTTCACAGTCTACGCAAATTGCTGGAAGACTTATACTGTGCAGGAAAATTTAATATCAGTTTAAGTGGAAAAATTATCATACGTGCGTATATGCAAGGAAAAATATATGGTTAAGAAAAGTTTATCGTATAGTGTATAACAGTTTAGCGAGTAAAAGTATAATAAATTGTTCGGATTCTGTCTCAAACTATGTAATTGTATGTCATAAACGTATCTATAATCAAACCATTAAAAAAAAGAAATAAAAGTTACTTGTTTCAATACAGTATACACTAAATGCGCATAGTATAGTAATACAGACGTATTTCCCAAGAAAAACTTTACTAATTAGCAACAGTAAAGGATCCAACATTCCAAACATTAATTAATTCCTCATTCCTTTCCGACCGAATCTCCAAGTTCACGCTTCGCCAGGTACTATATACGCATCATCTTATAAATACCTATACATTTACTTACTTTTTCCCCTACCACGAATTCAAAAAACTTACCTTAACAAAAAGCTCTGACCTCCAAAAAAAAACGACAACAACTCCTCTTCAAATCCATCAACAAAATCTTATACGCGCGTACAGGAATCTTTCGCCCTCTACACCAATACGACAAAATGTGTGTGTGTATGTGTGTGTGTATATATATATATATATATATATATATATAAAAATCAACAACGATCGTTAAGGTTCGCGAACGATCGGAAGCCCGGACGCCAGTTGGATTTCAAAAACTTCTCTCCCTCTCAATTGAATTCTTCCTCGCGACGAAATATCGCCGCAAGCATGTTCCTGCTGTTACTGCTGCTGCTGCTGCTGCTGCTGCTGCTGTGCTTACTTACAACCGCATATGTATATATATATATACTCACTTACCATGCTACGAGGGCCTCTGAAATGATCGTCGATCCGCCGCGTGCCCGGGCGACTTAACGAGCCTGCGTAAATACGTGAAAAAATTCTGCTCCACCGCTTGCGCTTCCTTCGGTATAGAAATGTATAAGTATATGTGTGTGTGTGTGTATATGTGTGAGTGCGATGCCCCGAGAGTGAGAGAGAGAGACTTAGCCGTTCGGCCTTTTAACTTCTTCGTCGTCGTTTTTTCTTTTATTTTTTCGTGACTCGGTGCGTTCGCTGAGATGCGGGAGGGGATCTTAATAAGCTGGTGCTCGCGGTATATGAGGTCGTCGATGATGTGTGTGTGTATATATATATATACATGTATATGGGGAAATTGACTTGATGTATAAGCAGGTTGCTGCGGTTATGGCTTTTGTTTGTTCATCGATTGAGTTGTTAATTGTTTCACTTTGACGTTTCAAGATGTACTTGTTTGTTTTTGCGGAAAAGATTAAAAATTAACTATTATGTATAAAAGTAATTAATTTGTTTTATTACAGTATAGTAATATGAGATATATTAACAATCAAGTGTGTAGAATCTTAAGAATAAGGAATTTTATTTGCTAAGATAAATATATGTTGGTGTTGATTATAAATTGGTTTTCGTATTTTAGTAAATTGATCGATATATAAGAATATGCGTATGTGTGTAAACAAGTATATTCTAATGTTAATATAAATAAATAAGTTTAAAACGAAAATTAAAATTCTTTATTGATATTTATACACGCTAAATGAATCCTAAATGAACATCATACTTCAGGGGTGGTATATACGATTAATAAAGACGGCAGTAATGTTTCTTTTTCTCTATTTCGTATGCGACACGTCTGCCGGTCGGAACATATGTAAGTAACTGTTATTTCGAGTCGGCTTGGACTATGAAATACTAAGCGAAACAATGCATATTAATCGATATACCGTCTGCGCACTTCGTATGTATAAGTAAATCTTGCGAAGAGGATAAATTTGTTGGGAATTTCTCTAAAAAAATAAACAAGCCTTAAGAAAATGTTAAATCATTCAAGTTGTATATGTCACAAATACATTATGTATAAAGGAAAGAATTGCACTCTGATGGTGGCAGTGCACAAAGACGGCTTCTACACGAGGTTTTCATATCTGGCAATATAATGAGACATTGAATGACTATATACGATTAGATCTGAAATCAATATATTTTCTTTCCGATATTTTGAGTACAGAATTTATATTTTTTCTCCTTTTTTTATAAAGTAACTTCTTACCGTAATGGTGATTGGAAAAAACTAATTTAACTCTTTATTTGGAATCTTCTAGCTGACAATCATTTTCTTCGGCGAGTATAAGTAATTCAGTGATAAATTTAACATATATGTAACAGTTCATAATTTACATGTACAAACTTCCTTAGCCATAATGTAAATCGTAACAAATTTATTTCGATACTTAAACTGGTTTAAATAAGTTATCAGTGCGTCAACTGTATAGTCAAAATAAATACACTTTTTATATGTATGTATGATTCATTCGGAAAAAAAAAATATAATACTACGCTAAAGAAGATACGCATATAGATATATAAATTAAGGTTAAATAAAGAATTATTGATTAAAATTGTAAGATTTTTTTTACTAATCTTGTATATCTTTTGCGAGACTTGCCCAATTATTCCACACGTGCAATTAGAATTCCCATCGTCACCCTCGCGCTTCCTCAAAATCCATTACATCGAAAATCCATCATCGTCCATCTATACATATATATATATACACGTTGCATACGCGCACACGCATCTAATACGACGCTGTCATCATACGGCATGCACACACGCCACATCAATATTATACCTATATACACATTCTCATCGGAATTGAGTTATCGCACGTCTCTCCCACGAAACGTTATTATACACCATCATATCCTCGCACGTATGACGCGTATATATATATACTCTTCAACGAAAATGACGATCGTAACGCGACGCGTCAAAGATCTCATTATATAGATGCGATGTATATATATCGAT
Source organism: Torymus tubicola (assembly GCA_035583055.1). Lineage (NCBI taxonomy): Eukaryota > Metazoa > Arthropoda > Insecta > Hymenoptera > Torymidae > Torymus > Torymus tubicola. The sequence continues at coordinate 18,257 of JAWWEQ010032488.1, forward strand.
AATTCTCAGCTCGCCGCAACGACTAAAGTTCCAAGTTCGATCGTTCATGCGCGCGGACACACCGCCGGAAATACTCGAACCCCATACGCGCGCGTGAGTTATGCGTTGTGTACTCCGCCCCCCTACGAATTCCAAATGTACAAGTGTGTGTGTGTGTGACCGCTCTAAGATCGCCTTTTTATGATCTCTCGGAGGTCGAGGGCTCCTTTCGAGCGTGTTATTTTCGAATTTCTTGGAGAATTCGTAAAGGAGGTTCCTTTTTCTATATTCGACAAAAAAAAAGTATAAGGGAGATTGGATGCGAGAATCTTTTTTTTTTCTTAAGGGGGATGAGGAAATAACGTTTTGGACTGGATGACAAGTGGATTTTGAACGGTTCGAATATATATACACTTTAGTTAAGGAATATGTGATTGTAGATATGTGTGTGTGTGTGTGTGTGCACATCAAAACTATCCAATTAAAAGTCGGAGGGAACGACAACGGCGACAGTTAAATGCAAATGCGATGTACATGCGTGCGAGGCTGAAACCATTTTTAAATATCTTTACATAAGCGAGAATTTTGAAAAAAAGCACAAGATCGCGATCACTTTTATAGATATTATAACTTACATCATTTTTTTAGCGTGTTGTTTGTAATCAAAAGAAGATATATACTGATATTAAATATCGTATACTTTTAAAAATTCATATTTTTGTAACGAGGTCCAAATATACACGTGCTATATAATATCAACGAATCGAACCAAACATACAAAATAATTCGCCTCGCAAATGGTCATAGAAAATCCACGAGCGAACCATTTAAATAGCCTCGTCGCGCGGCGTTCGCATCTATATAGACACACCAGAGACCAGCCGAATTCCTCTTATACCTATATACACCTCCGAAACAATCCGACAATACCATACCAAACCCAACGCAATCCTTACCCTCACCAATCTCTATATAGCTATACGCATTCCTCATCTCCACGTACCGTTACACCTCTCTCTCTCTCTCTCTCTCTCTTTCTCTTTCTCTCTTTATCTTGCTAACGCATATTATATACTTCCAAAACCTCATCATCGCATCTCCCTCTCTCTCTCTCAACCCAACTCTTTACCCACAGAAACCGCTCGCGTAAACAAAGAGCAAAAAAAGAACAACAACGTGCGTGACTTCCTCACCTATGCGCGTAATGCACAATATAATGTGTTGTTCCCCTGGCATATATATATATATATATATATATATATATATATACACACACACACGTCTCGGCATTAATCATGCGGCAGGTAGGTATATAGTAGCCAACGTCCGTATATGCGCGTTATATAGCCGCCCGCACCGGAATTTTTTCACGCGCTCTCGTCTTTCCGTCCGAGGTCGGTCCAAGCCCTCTCCAAGCCTCGCGCGGTCTCCTTTCATTTTTTTTTCCTCTTCGAGAGAAAGAGAGAGAAAGAGAGAGAGAGAGAGAGGGACCTTTTTTCCGTCGCATCGCTCCTCCTTTTTCTTCTTCCTCCGTGCTTGCTACTCCCTTCCGCAGGTAGTTGATGCTGCTGGTAGTAGTAGTAGTTGTTGTTGTAGTAGTAGTAGTAGTAGTTGGTAGTAGCCGAGACGCCCACAAACCTGTTTTACCTGTTATGTGTGTGTGTGTGTCTTTGCTTATATATATATATATATATGTGTGTGTGTGTGTGTATGTATGTGTGTGTAAAGCACGAGCGAGTTCCTTTGCTTTTTCGGTGCTGCAGACGTATACTGCTCCTTGCTGCATCGCTTCGTACATATACTTGTGTGTGTGTGTGTGGGTATATATACCTGTTGAAAACTCCGGATTATTCCACCCCATGTGCGCGATCACGTCGGCGCGTGTATATATAAAGACCCGCGTAGCGAGAACGAGAGAGAGAGAGAGAGAAGAGGATCTTTCTTTCTCCTCTCTTCTGTCTCTCTCCTCCGCACTGACTGGGTTCCTTGGGAAAATCCGACGGAGACGCGAGGGTGCGTTATAGATGTACACGCTTTTTTCTCTATATATGTGTATCCTACTCGTAGCTGCAGCCGGTGTGTCCCCGTTTCTTTGATCGGAGGGTAAAACCTAGAGAGAGAGGGGGGGGCGCAGATGACGAAAATATTACGAGAGATACCGGCACGATATATATATATATATATATATATATATACACAAGATTTCTTCTGTAACGTCTTAGAAACAACTCTCGCGTAGAGCCATGGGAAAAAGGAGACACTGGCGACCGTTATTATATTGTGCACCCGTCGAAGGGAGAGATTTTCTCTCTCTCTTTTGCTCTTCCTCCAAGAGTGTCTCTTGATGTCTTGAACGTTATATTGGCGAGTGTGACTTCTCTTATGTGTATTCTCAAGGCGTTGCAACAACAGCAGCAGCAGCAGTTTTAGGGAGAGAGCGGGCTACATCTATTGTTCGAAGTGTATAGGTATATATTTTTGAGGCTAAGGGGTTGGCCGGCGATGCTGCCGTCGTTGCCTTTTCGCCAGCAGGTGCAGCGCGTGAATCGGACGTTCGGATGAGAGTGTTTTTATTGCCCGTTAAGGAGGGGAGTTATATATATATACCGACGGTCTTGATTCACATCGTAAATTAAGGCATTGCGGACAAGAAGCGGGTTTAAGATGCGTGCGAATATATTTGAAGATGTGGCGGTATAGGGGAGACTGGGGTAAAACCGTATACTTTCTGCAAATAGTTTATTTAAAAAAAAAATTAATAAATAATAATGATATTTAACAACAGGGTTGTTTTTAGTTTGCTTTCGTCTACCTGAAAATCGATTTAATTAGCCAGAAAATTATTTGTAAAAAATGTTATTAATAATTTACGAAAGTATCTGGTTTTACCCCATAAAAAAAATTGTCGGGGTAAAATCGGATACTTTTATTATCTTTTTCAAAATGAATTTTAACCGGTATTCGACATACTAGAAGTAATCTAAACATGTAAATACATTGTTTAATGAAAAAATTGTTTATTAACAATATTGTTTATAAGTTAACATTTCATTTTATTTTTCAAAAATAAATAGATTTTCCATATAAATTAATTAATAATTTTAAATAAATAATAAATTTTAGTACTTTTATTATAGTAAAGCAAAAATCCTTTCTGTCATTAAATTTTTATTTTCAACAATAACAAATAAATTTTCCTAGATCTAAATTACTACACGATTCATGAGCCCACTGACTACAAATCATGTGCACTGTACCGATTCATCAGTGAATTCTGAGTATAAATTTTGCAAAAAATGTATTTTGCGTCGTCATAATCTTCCTGCTTATTCGTTTTGTTATCTTTTTTCTTATTTTTATTCGTTTGATTACCATTTTTTCGATCATGGTTTTTAACTCTTTTTACTCTATCTGCTTATGTTGATTTGGGCACATTACACAGGTTGCACGCTTTCTTCAATCCCAGCCTTTTATTTAGAACATCGGCAATAGCTGAAGTCATGTCTCCTTCAGACCAACTTTGCCGAGCAGATTTTCTAATATACTTGCGCATTTCTTATACCAAACACAAAACAACAAAATTCATATATATATGTTGTATGAAGAACACATATATTGAAAAAAATAGGAAATAAACTATCCGGTTTTACCCCATCTTAAAGTATCCGGTTTTACCCCAAAGTTAACA
>JAWWEQ010032499.1:0-21922 GCA_035583055.1 Torymus tubicola
AATTACCTTGAAGGTCATGGTGAAGGTCAAAATAAAATTCACCGTTGTATTCGTATTTTTAAATCCAACAACTTTTGCATTGGTCATTTTTTGATTCCTGGTGTCGGTTCTGAGAAAATCGACCGTCCCGATACTTTTTGGACACCCTGTATAACCATCATATATGTAAATTTTTACATTTTTAAGGTTATTTTTTATTGTTTGCCATTTCATGAATTTTTCACGGCAAATGGGCCGAAATTTAGCCGAAAAAACTCATTATGCGTTCCCCTTTGAAGAATGAAAATAGTTAGTTTGCTTTTTTGCCATTTAAGATTTTAAAAACGTCATTTTTACCATGCGTTTTCGCCTTATTTTATCTTAAATATTTTTACTGATTTGCCACTAAGATCAGTTGCATGGTCTTGAATGTTAAAATATTGTCCGCCATTAGAAGTATAGAAATATAGGATCGGGTACCAGCGTAAGTGTCTATTGAGTTATATATTTTTGACATCTTCCTATGATTTTTGGATACTTCATCAGAACTTGTCCATATAAAGCTGTCATCAGAAAATAATTACACTGGTTATTATTTATTGATCAAATTAAAATTACTAATATAAATATTATATATATGCTAACCGTATTCCTTTGATTTCTTCCTGTGCGGCATTATCCATTTCTAATGCGGTAGTGATTTGTTTATCAGGAGGTCTCCTTAACGTTGATTTCATTATTTGTCTCTTTACTACTCCTCCTATAGCATCACATGGACTTTTCCCATGACTTGTCCCACAAAGGTTATATGATTTTATCTTGAAACACAAAGTCCGCTTCGTGCAGACATATGTTAGCAAAATTGTTCCTGAAAATACCATTTAGACAAATAAAAATATGAAGTAACTTGACTATCAATTTTATACATATATTTTTAACTATTAATTTTGAACTATTAATTTTATACATATATTTTGAAATTTAATTAAATAAAAAAAAACCTATTCCACATACTCACTTATTTTGGTATTGAGTTGGAGCTCCATCTGAGAAATAAATAATGTTCTTTATGAATGGAAATTCATTTTGTATTACTTCTAAAAATTTTCTTTGAAATAAATATACTGTTGAAGCAACGTGCTCTAAAGAATCACTGATTACACAAAAGCTTGATACCTGAAGTTTACTTTCAATACTAGATTTGTAACATACAACAAATGGATGTAAAGTAGCTTGCGTATTAGTAAAATCAATATCACTCAACTCATCTAATTTAATTAATAATTCACTTCTAGAATCAGTTCCAAGTCACAAGGCGTATTAGTCAATTCTCCTACTTTACATTGATCATTCATTTTGCATGTGAAAATACTAATCCCTCTATAAAAAATGCATCCTCGAGATGGTCAGCGCCATGTCGATTTTCTCGAAAATCTCGAAACCTCGAATTTAGTGTCTGCGCGAGATGGCGCCAGTTTCAATTTGTTGATGATGAATCCACGCGAGATGGCGCATTAGTATTGAATTATTTAGTTTTTTGAATTTATTGATGATGAATCTACGCGAATCCTGACATGTAATGACATCTATTACTTTATTTGGTGTGATTAACATATTTGCAGCATTCATGTCATTAAAAATACTAAAAGGGCTATGATCCTCTAAGGATGAATCATTATTTTCCACATTTAAAATATTTAAGATATGATAATTTTATAAAGTAAAAGCAATTCAAACTTTCTTATAGTCTTCTTTAATTAAAAGGATATATTTTAAATATTTTTTTTTGCAGTAATAACTGCTTATCTGAGCAGTTATTACTCTAAAACTATTATTAAATTTTTATTATATATTATCTATAATAATATAAAACTTAATGAGTAACTATAAATGCAAAAGAAAAAAATAACAACATGAAATTTTAATTATATAAATATACGCAAAATCATGAGATTTTTGAGGTAAAATAAGATGAAAACGCATGGTAAAAATGGCGTTTTTAAAATCTTAAATGGCAAAAAAGCAAACTAACTATTTTCATTCCTCAAAGGGGAACGCTTAATGAGTTTTTCCGCTAACTTTCGGACCATTTCAAACAATCAAATATAACCTTAAAAATGTAAAAATTTACATATATTGATGGTTATATATAGGTATAACACTGACTTGTCATTGAGTCCTGATAATTTTTTTCATAAACTTCATCATATAACAAACAATTTAAGCCCTTCAGCAATAAAATTGATCGAAACGGAAACTCTGTACAATTTTTTGAAAATAGCCATATTTTGACCGTTTTTGAAACTTTAAAAAATTCTAGAATGGTTTACAGATGACTTAGAGGGCTGAAATTCTGGCTCGAGGGTTTTTTTATGATGTACTTTCATAAAAAAAATCGGCGACCAAATCGGAAATATGAGTGTGCAGACTTTAGGCGAAGTTCGCTGGCCTGGCTCATATATACAGTAAAGCCTCCCGAACCTATCGGTTGCTTGCTGACACCTGCCGAACGTATAGTTCATGCGCAGCGTGTCTTTGTTTACAAAGCTAATTTTGAGTATGGCGGATTTTGTGATTGTTAAAAATCTCCATTACGATAATGCGCCAGCGCATTCATCGAATCTTGTGCAGCAGTTTTTGAGTAAACACAGTATCGCATTGCTTTGACAACCTCCGTACAGTCCCGACATAGCCCCCTGTGACTTTTGGCTGTTTCCAAAACTCAAAAAACCACTCAAAGAACAGCGATTCGATGACAAAACGACGGTTGAAAATAATGCGAGTTCCAGGACTGTTTCGAGAAGTGGAAACATCGCTGGAATCGTGTTATAAAATCAAGTGGGGATTACTTTGAAGGAAGCCACCCGCCCGATGTTGAAGAATAACGCCAGCGCGGAGATATAAAGGTAGGCCCGATACTTTCCGGACAGACCTCGTAGTAGTAAGCACCTTCCGACCAATACCCTCCGCATCCCACCGCGTCCCTCCGCGTCCCTACACGTCCCTCCACGTCCCTCCGCGTCCCACCATAAAATCTCTCCGCGTGCTTCCACATCCCTCCGCGGCCCTCCGCGGATTATCTATATACTCAATAAGGTATTAAGTATAAAACAAGAAGCAATCGGTAAAAGCAACAGAAGCGATCGCTTTGTGCAATAACAAAAAGCTGTAAACTCAGCACAAATTACTCGCGGAAAACTAATCTTTATTGCTAAAGTGAACTCTTATATAATGTAAACTATCACACCGTGTTCATCCTATGCTGTTTCCATTATTTTTTCCTTCAGGACTTTTAGGCTGGAGTATTGGTTATAAGAAAAAAATCATATGATTCAGAAAATAGCCCTCCATCAATATTACAGCATCATTCATGCAGATTAGCTTACAGACCAAATTCTCGAAATTTCCGTCCACTCTTATATTGAGAGAAATTAACCAAATAATTACTTTTACAAGCTTATATTATAATAGAGAACAATAGAATAAATTATTTTAGACAAAAACAAAAAATATTACGTACTGAACTTTATCAAGGTTTAAGGGATAATGTTTTTTTCTTCAAATGACCTGTGCAAAGGATTCCTTTTTCTCTTTTTGCTCTCACTCACAGTGTCTCTTTTAAGCATCCAACAAAAGTCTGCCATCATGTTAACGTCCCATTTTCCTTGGTAACGATTCTCCATTACATTTATATCTTGATGAAATCGTTTTCCTTGTTCTTAACTGAAGTCTCTAAGATTAGAAGGGAAGAAATGCATTTTATAGCTCATCAAGCAACCCAAATTTTTAAAATTTTTCAACATTTCTTCGACAAGTTTCTTATAGTTCTCACTCTTTTTATTTTCTAAGAAGTTCTCACATACAGATTTGAAACTTTGCCATGCAGCTTTCTTATTGACAGTCCTTTTTGTCATGAAATTTTTGTCTTTAAATAGAGCACGAATTTGGGGACCATCGAAAATACCTTCTTTTAATTTAGCGTCACTTATTGCCGGAAACTTTTCTCTTAAATACTCGAAACAATCGCCATCTTTATTGAGAGCTTCTACATACTGTTTCACAAGACCAAGTTTGATATGAAGTGGAGGAAGCAGAACATTCATGGATCAATCAATGGTAGGCGTATAATGTTCTATATAATGATATAAAGAATAATGTCTAATACTAAAGAGTTTTCTGTAAGTTTGCATCTATTCGTATAGCTCACTTGACTAAACTGAAGGAAACTTATGAAAATTTGAAGATAGTATAGCAAAAAATAAAGTACTCTGAACATCAATGGAAAGTTTGTGCCGATCTTAAAATTGCAACCACGATATTAGGACAACAATCCGGTTTTACTGAAAATCCCTGCTTCTTATGTTTGTGGGGTAGCAGAAACAGGCAGAGTCACTATGTTCAAAAGATATGGTTAACTAGGGCAGATTTTGAACCAGGGTTGAAGAACATTACACGCCTACCATTGATTGATCCATCAACGTTCTGCTTCCTCCACTTCATATCAAACTTGGTCTTGTGAAACAGTATGTAGAACCTCTCAATAAAGATGGCGATTGTTTCGAGTATTTAAGAGAAAAGTTTCCGGCAATAAGTGACGCTAAATTTAAAGAAGGTATTTTCGATGGTCCCCAAATTCGTGCTCTATTTGAAGACAAAAATTTCATGACAAAAAGGACTGTCAATGAGAAATAAAAAGAGTGAGAACTATAAGGAACTTGTCGAAGAAATATTGAAAAATTTTATTAATCTTGGAGACTTCAGTGAAGAATAAGGAGAATGATTTCATCAAGATATAAGTGTAATAGAGAATCGTTACCAAAGAAAATATGATGGCAGACTTTTGTTGGATACTTAAAAGAGACATTGTGTAAAACGACAAAGAGTTCGTTACAAGAGAAAAAAGGGGTAGAGCAAACAGAGTTGACGTAGTAAGTATAAGAAAAAGAAAAGAAAAAGAAAAAAAAAACAAAAATGATATTTAGAAAAGAGAATGAATGTCTAAAGAAAAATGACACTATTTATTTTTATTTTCCTTTATCACTATATAATGTTATTTTTAAGTGATTTTACAAGAATTTTTTAAATTTTTTCAAAGTTGTGAGAATATAAAAGTTAAATACTCACCAGATCTCATTTTCGACGCCTAAAATTCACATAAATCATACATGAGACACTCGCAAAGAAATGTATTGGAATGAAGTTATGCTATTAAATACAAATTTCCATGATTTTCCGTAGTTTTTCTCAATTGTTCATGGTTTACCACTATTTTTACAAAGATTAAAGGGCGCAAGGCTAAAGTAAACTCTGGATTTGAATTTACCAAGCCAATAAACACGAAAACCATGTATAATTCATTCATAAAAAAATTTTGTACTCCTTACCTACGCACTTGAATACGAATTTTCACGATTTTTTAGCGATTTTTCAGCCATTTTTTCCACCATTTTTTCAAAAATTAAAGGACGTAGGGTTAAAATAAACCCTGGATTCGGATTCAGCGAGTCAAAATACACAAAAATCATGTATAATACACTTATAAAGAAATATTTTGCTTTAACCTATGCTCTTTAATTTTCACAGTTTTTCACCTATTTTTCATACCTAGAAGGGTGTACGGGAAAAATAAACCCCGGATTCGGTTTTAGCGCGTCAAAATACACAAAGACCATGAATAGTACACTCATAAAAAATTTTATTGCTTATAACCTATATTTTTAGGTGTGAATTTTCACAATTTTCCACAATTTTTCACGGTTTCTCGCGATTTTTAAAAAATTTTGGGGGTGTCTGGGCAAAACCAACATCGGATTCGGATTCAGCGCGTCAAAATACATAAAACTACATAGGTCTGGTTCCCAGAACAGATCACTTTTTTTTCCGGTGTTAATTTATAGAAAATTTAAATGTTTACTTGATGATATAGAAAAACATCAAATTTTCGGAAACATTTTAGCTTATGTGGATACAATTAAATTTCAGAAAAGAGGATTACCGCATGCACGTCTTGTAGTAACATTATATCATAACAATAAATTAATGACACCGGAAGCTATTGATAAACACATTTCTGCTGAAATACCTACTATAACGAACTAATAACGATAAAAAATTACAAAAATTGGTTATAAAACATATGTCAACAACATTTTTAAAAAATGGTTATCCTCAATATAAATGAACGGATATAATTCTTCTGATAAATACACATATCAACTTGAAACAAGTAAAAAAACAATTCCAGTAAATATTTCAATGGTAGTTCCGTATAATAAATTTTTATTAGAAAAATATAAATGTCACATTAATGTTAAATATTGTGCTTTAATTCAAAGCATTAAATATATTTTTGATTATATACATAAAGGTAGTGATAGAGCTTTTTGTACATTAAAATAATGATGAGCAAAAAGATGGAGTATATGATTAAATAACTCAATATATTGATGGTCGATACTTGAGTCTAATAAAAGCAGCATGGCGGTTACAAACATTTCGTCTATATACAAGAAGTCGTACTGTTATCCGTTTAGCGGTTCACACAAAAAATCAACAAAAAATTGTTTTTGAAGAAATTAATGGAAAAAATGCTCTTGATAAATGGAAAACAAATTTAAGAGCATGGTTTGACTGAAAATGATAAATTTGCAAATAATATAATGTACGTTAATATACCTCATTATTACACATTCAATTAGAAAATAATTTGGGTAAAACATGAATGTGAACAAAAGCATTATGCCATTGAGCGTCTAAATATAGTATATATCCAAAACATTCTGAAAGATTTTCTTTAAAATTAATATTAGATAGTGTAAAAGGCTCAACTCCCATTGTATCATGTTACCATTTCAATTATGTAAGTTTTTTACTTCGTTTCTGTTAACAGAAAATATTCAGGGTAATCTTATTTGGGAAAAATTTTAATAATATTTTAATGAAGAGTTTCATGAAAATGAAGCTATAATTAAGCTTTGAATCATATAAATAAATTATTATTGTTAGAAGATGTATATTGTGAAGATTTTGGATTACCTGAACCTGATCCTATTATAAAAGATAGAAAATATGATAGTAAAATAACTTCAATTAGTAAAGAAATGTTCTAAGACATGTTTACAAAATAATGCTATTGTTATGTTAATACGAAATTTGAGTGTATATGAAGGTTTGTGTAACGATACTAGACTTAAAATAACCAAATTATTTAAGTACAATATTGAAGCCGAAATATTAACAGGAGAAAAAGTCTATAATAAAGTTTTTAGGCACGACCGCTTCTCGGGAGAGCCTTATAGTTTCGTCAGGGCGAAAATTATAACACTTCAAATTCCGAAAATGTACAACATAAAAATAATTTCCCACCCAAATGAGTTCATTTTAAGTATTTTTCAAGATGTATGTATGTCTGTACGTATGTATGTAACCAAGTAACCCAACCCAACCCAACCCCATTATCTCACCGAAAAATTGACGGATCTCGCTGATTTTTTAATTATATGTTCGTCTAATTACAAGTAATTTATGGTCCTATATTGAACGAGATCGGTGAGAAATTAAAAACACGCCAGAGCTTTTAAAAATATGAAAAAAATTATTTTTCAATATCAATAGGTACAAAATGAAATTAAACTTCTAAAACCACAAACACATGTGATAAAACTAATAAAAATACATCTTTTTTATATTAAAGATTTTTTTCTACGAACAATATTTAGCAATGAAATAGCGTAAAAACCGCTTAAAAGATAAAAAATAGTCGTTTTTCGCTATTACTTTACAGGATTTGACTTTACACAAAAACGTTAAATGTACAAGTAATAGATGATATTAAAATAAAACTTTTTCCAGTTGAACATTTTTTTTCTACATTCAATTCCTGACAAATTTAATAAAAAAAAAACGATTTTTTACGCCTAAATATACATAAAATGGAAAATTTGAAAAATGTTTTTTGTTGAATTTAGGACACCAAAATAAGCTTTAAAAAAAATCCTGCACGCGAAATTTCGCCCAGAACCTTTCCGTTCAGCAGATCAAAGCATTTGGCGGCAGGCGCATACTTAAAAAATCGTAATTTCGCGCATACAGGTTGGGGAAAAATGTTACTTTTTCGTTCAGTTCGGGACACCAAAATAAGCTTAGAAAAAAATCCCACACGCAAAATTCCGTCGGAACCTTTCGGTTTAGCGGATCAAAGAGTTGCGCGAAGGGGGAGAACGCGTATATTTCAAAAAATCGTATTTTCTGCGCATAGAGGTTGGGGAAAATGTATTTTCTTTTATTTTGTTTATTTTAGGACACAGAAACAAGCTTAAAGCGCGTACAGCTTGGGGAAAAATGTTATTTTTTGCATTGAGTTGGGGACACCAAAATAAGCTTAGAAAAATTAACGCACGCGAAATTCCACTCGGAACCTTACGGTCTAGCTGATCAAAGGATTTCGCGGAAGGCCAAAACGCATATATTTAAAAAAAAATCGTATTTTCCGCTCATATAGGTTGTCGAAAAATGGTGTTTTTTTTAAATATACAGAATGTATGCGGGCTCGCAGCGCAAACTACCTTCTCCCAGTGTCGCCACTCTGCTTATACACACATATATATATAGTCCAAGTCGCAGCAGCTGCGCCGCCTTCTGCTGCCCCCCCCCCCCCGCTCCGCCATGCGCGGATCGCTCACAGCATGCATAGTGTAACGGGAGCGTAGGGTTTACCGCGATTCCGCGACACGAATGTAGGCGAGCAGCGCCGAGTGTTGCTCGGCTACCAGCAGCGAGCCCGGACGGAACTTCAAGCTGTGCCGCGCGATTTGAGAACCTGCTAGCTTCGAGAATAGCTACGCATAGTAAGCTTCCCGCGACGCGCGCGCTTTGCAAAGAAAAAGGAGAGTAGCCCAGGTGCATCCAACCTCCCGGGATACACTGGTATGTATGGACTGGCCGAGCTGTTAGCCCTAGTGAGTGCTGCGCCCTCCTGATTCGGCGTATGCAACGACTGCTAGTCCTCGAGGGAGACGAGCCGGAGGCTGCCCGGCAGAGCTGCCGAAGGAGCGAGAGAGAGAGAGAGAGAGAAGCTACCTGTGCCGTCCTACGTGCAATGGTTGGCCAGCTACTAACGTAAGCGCATTCGATTTTCTTGCGTTTGTGTTTTTCTTATCGGGCAGCGGCCCATTCTTCATCGGCTTGCGTGCGTTAATCGCCGCCCTTGCCGTGCGGCTTGTATGCTAACGCGTAGCCAGGAATCGTCGCGTCTTGGCTACTCTTATGCTCGCGGGAGCCAAAGCTGTCTGCGTGTTACGGCGAAAGTGTGTTTGCGCGTAGCCAGGATTCGTCGCGTCCTGGCTACACTTCACACCGAGCCTGCAGCGCTCTAGCTGTTGCTGAGCCCGGCAGACAAGTGAGAGTCGCACGCCAGTCAGCGCGCGCTTCATTGCAGCGCAGTTCGGGCCACTCTATACTTGCGCCGGGAAGAACTGTGCTCTCCCGGCCAGCCTACGTGTGCCACTTTGGCCCACGTCTGCCTCTGGCCTTAGGCTATCTCAGCCCCCGCAATAAGGTTTAGAACGGCTCGTACGTTCACCTCGTTACAATACATATATGACGCATTTCACGTCAACTGCCCCAGCGCGCGACACGAGTGCCCCAAACCGTGCTATTTCTAATTCATGTTTATGATAGTAAAATGTACTTTAAAAAATCGTTTGATAAGCGTTTCCGATGTATTTTTTCCTCAGCTTTCCAATAATGTAGTCAGTTTTTCCAAAATTTTCCATATTCACCTTCAAAAACTACAAAACGTGTTATATCTGAGAAAGTATATTTGTAATATTTTTTTTGATCATTTAAACCGAAAGCTGAGCATTTTTTACACAAGAAATGATTTTTTTGAAAATTTGCTCGAGATGTTTTCTTCGAGAAATAGAACGCAAACGAGTTTTTGAAGGTGAAAATGGAAAATTTTGGAAAAACTGCCTAGATCATTGGAAAGCTGGGGTAAAAATACGTCGAAAACGCTTATCAAACAATTTTTTAAAGTACATTTTAGTATCTTAAACATGAGTTAGAAATAGGACGATTTCGGGTTCGCGCGCTACGCATTGGGGCAGTTGACATGAAACGTCTCATATACATATAGAGCGTATGCTACAGCAGTGAGCGAGCTGTGTCTTGGCGGAGTGGGGGGAGAGGCCGTCAGAAGACGGCTCTGCTACTGCGGTCTGTAATACTACGCACGGCAAGAGCGAAGTGTTGGAGCATAAAGTGGAGACAACGGCAGAAGGTAGGAGTTGGCGGCCAGTCAGCGTGGATAGACTAATTCTTAGAATAATTGCTGTAAGGAACTACTTAAACCAACTATCGCGCGCTGACTGGCAGCGTTCTTCCACGTCCAGCTCCTGTCCCCACTCCGCTCCGACTCTTCGTTTTCGCCGTGCTCATAGTTCACGCTACCAGTGTGAACAGGTGACGATTTTTTGTCTCACTTGCTCTTAAAGAACGTGACGTCATTTACGTGTGGGTGAGAAGGATAAAAGATCGCCACCTGGTCACCCTGCATGCCACAGGAGCAGAGCTGTCTTCTGCAATTCTCTTCCCCCACTCCGTCAAGATTTGGTACGCTCACTGCTGTAGCCTCTATATGTATACATATACGTATATTTATATGTATGCAGTGACCGAGCCGCGCTTGTAAAGTGACGGTGCGAAACGGTAGAAGACGCCTCTGCTGCTGCGGCCTGAACTATATATATGGGCGTATAAGCAGAGTGGCGACAGTGGGCGAAAGTAGGATTTCACGGCCAGCGCTTATGCAATTCGTGGATTTGGCAGATTTCTTTTGGCGGATCCGTTTATGCCTGCCGCGCAACGCTTTGATCCGCTAAACGGGAAGGTTCCGGGCAAAATTTAACGTGAGGGATTTTTTGCTAAGCTTATTTCGTAGTCCCCAACAAAACGGAAAAAATCTATGTCCCCTAAGACGATGCGCGATAGTCAGGACGTTTTGTTCATTATCACAGCCCCTACATCTCCTATATGAAAAGGTTCCGGGTGGAAATTGACATGGCCAATTTTTTTCTAGCACCACGGCATGCCCCCGAAGGAAAAACGAAAAATACATTTATCCCCTAAGACGATAGGCGATAATTAGAATTTTTTATCGCACCCCCTACATCCTCTACATGAAAAGGTTCCGGGTGGATTTTGACATTGCCAATTTTTTTTGTAGCACCATGGCCTGCCTCCGAAGCAAAAATGAAAAAAACATTTGTCCCCTGAGACAATGCACTATATTTAGAATTTTTTATTCATTCTCGCACCCCCTTCATCACCTATATGAAAAGGTTCCGGATGAAAATTGAGATCGCCAATTTTTTTGTAGCACCGCCGAAAGCCCCCGGAGGAAAAACGAGAAATACATTTCTCCCCTAAGACGATGCGCGATAGTTAGAATTGTTTATCCGTTTCGCACCCCCTGCATCACCTATAGGAAAAGATTGCGGGTGGAATTTGACATCGCTAATTTTTTTGTAGCACTACGGCATGCCCCCGAAGGAAAAACGAAAAATAGATTTGTCCCCTAAAACAATGCGCGGTTGTTATCAATTTTATTTCGATCTGTTTCTATTAGGGAGGCTTTTGGGGTGGTTATTGGGGTAGTTTCTTTTAAAATTACTTTTAGGACTGTATTTATTATTTTATAACATTAGTTGTCGTTGATCAGAGTCTGGAGCGTAAATGAAAATTTTTGTATTTTCGTTCCCGATGAACGATCGAAACTTCAGGCACATCTCAATCAATCCTGTTGAAAGGGCGATGAGAGAAGTTGGTAGGATGTTTCGAACAGATTGCTCGCATAAGCATACTGAATGGGCATCGTAGGTAAAATTTGTGCAATACTGTCTTAACTGCACCACTCATCACAGCACCGAATTCACCCCTCACTATTTACATTGAAATGAACACCCAAAAAGCGAATAATCGATTTATTTCCTTGGTTGCGTAAGGAGAACGCAGCATAAGAAATTCACATACAGGCCGCCAACAAAAAACAGCACGCGTTTGAACAACGGTGAGCGTCACCGCTAGCACAAATTTTTCGAAGACATTTGCTTAAAAATGTTTTCCGGATTTTTTCGATGGTATAGAGCGAACCTGAAGCCCGATTTTTAACCAACCTTACAGTATATTTGTTAATAAAGAAAATACTGGATTATTCATATGAAATCTTTTGTATATAAAATTTGAAATGGAGATAATTTCGGCGTTACAGAAATTTTATTTCTTTAATTTAAGAAGGTGCGTTAGTATTACCTTACCGACCTCATCATTTCAACCTATTTTTTAATGCGCAATTGATATGCCAAAACCGGAAGTCAAAGTTATAAGCGGTTTTTTAGTAAAGTTCAACCAGTACCTCAGTACGCAGTTCAACAGTCCTCAGCAGCCATTACAACAGCAACTTCAACAGGTGCTGGAAGCATTAGCAAAAGCAGCCCAAAACTTACAAGCTTCAGTACAGCAGCTTCCCACACCCGTTGCACCGCCGTTGTTGTACACAAATATAGTATAGTATTTTATTTTCATTTATTGTAAAAAGGTGGTTTACAAATATAAAAAGGATCATATAAAGTAATACATTTATACTTAAAAATACTTTTAGAAATACAATGTTCCAATCTCTTAGATATTCAGTAATACAGTCAATGACTAATTTCAGTCCCTTCAAATAATACTGTTATATGGAATATCACAGTCTAAACTTAATGCTATATAATACTAACCAGTAAGTCAAAATCGTAAAATAGTGATATCAGAGATTAGAAATGAAGTAAAATAATAATAATAAAAGACTAGAAATTAGCTTGACTAGAATACTCGATTATACCTATTAATAGTATGATATATCACTGACATTGTCAGATCGTTAATATATGTAAAATGATAATACGTCAAAAAAGTTAAAACATTTGTCATACACTCTCGACACTCTCGCTAATAAACACATTCATACATATAAAATCGTGTATATAAGACAGTACAAAGAATGGTGTATATGTGACAATTTACATAAAATAAATTAACATAAATGGCAATTAGAGAGTGGCTAATCTAGGTCAAAAAGATGCCTTCTCAGAGCTTTTAAACCTGGTGAGAGAAGAAAAGTTTATTATCTCAGCAGGCAGGGAATTTCAAAGGCGTGCACCCTGTACACGGAAAGATCTTGCCCCAGTTGGGGTACACGTCAGGGGTATTGATAATTCTTTAATTTCGCCCCTAAAAGCAACCCTGGGTACATACCTAGAAAAGAGACTTTCTAGATAGTCTGGAGTATGCATGCGCATGATCTTGTAGATACGTACCGCCATGAAATACTGTCTTCTCGTATCAGTGCGCAGCCAACCCAGAGTCAATCAATGAGGCGAAATATGATTAATCCGTCTCACACCTAACAAATATCTCATACTGAAGTTTTGCAGTCGTTGTATTTTTTCCTTTTGTTCTTGAGATGCATCAAGATAAACCACCGAGCAGTAATCCAGATGCGGGAATAGCTAAGCAGTCACGAGACGTTTTCGCAGACTTTCAGTGGCATACTGACGGAAAAAACGGAGCACGAACATTACTTTATTAAATTTTTTCGTTATATGATTAACGTGCATTTCCCACGACAAACTCGCGTCTAATATGACCCCTAAACTAACAACGGTATTGGAAAATGGGATGCATGATCCGTTCCCGAGGTCAATTGTTCCCGGTTCAGAACCAGAGTAAAAATTTTTCACAAATTAGTCTTTGCCTTGTTGAGTTTGAGGCCAACCAAATAAGTGGAAAAACGGATTGTCGCGTAGAAAACTTCTCATTTGATTAATGTGCTACTTTAGTGCAGTCGCATTAAAGAAAAATGATCCCCTGCAGCTACCAGTAGAGATTTGGCTTAGTCGAGGTCAATAAACAGAGATCATGCGAGAGACAAAGGCCAATCAGCATGAGGCTTTCAACTGCCCCCAAAACTCCGAGGGTCGTTCGCAAGTTCGTTTAGCCTGGCTTCTCCAGTCAGTCGCGCTCAGAGAGCTCAACCGAAAGCACGCTTCCTTTCTCGCCCTCACCGACACAGGATAACCGCAAGACTTATTCACGACGCATAAGAAGACTTCAAGAAGTAAATTATCATAAATCTGAACACGAGTATACATCGAAATAAATGCATTATTCACACTTAGTGGTGTTGATCATTTGAACCGGCATTCTCTCTCCGTAACGAACAGTAAGCGTTTCTTTTTTATCGTTTTTCTTTTTTTTGCGATGCAATCTAATTGATTTATTGATTATTAATATCTGAAGTGTTGGTAAAAATGTGTACCCTCTCGCCCTCACATTTCTTGACAAGAAATCTGCCATCCCTGTGCCATACATATTTAAAACCTAGATTCTTAGCGTATACGCGCAGACTTTTAAATGTATTATATTTGTCCTTGTCAAGATAGTGGTTAATAAAGATGTTTGAATAACCCAGGGTGTTAGCTGAAATCATGCCAAGGAGGGATTTAAATCCTGTACAGAAAAACTTGTTAATCTAACTCTCTTGTTAACTGTGCTTCACGAAATCACCTTCGACGCTTTGTGGCTATTGCGGTTTGAAGAATTATACATTTATGAAGTGCATAAAACATAAAAAAGCTATGCTCTCCGAAATATTAAAATACCCCTACTATAAAAATAAACAAAGGGCCCAATAACGAACTGGGCAAGTGGGAACGCAAGCAAAATGCGTCGGAACACACTCAGGCGCCGACTGCTCACTTGCAACCGAAGATAAAAATAATCAACCTCATGACATTTCGCATGACAGCCTCGCAGATTTGCCACCTTTAAATTTTTGAGAACTGGAAGACAACCATCTATTGTGATTCTGGAAAATCCGAATCGGATTGGGACACGGATGGGAAAGATTTTGGAAATGGGTGAGGAAAAGAATTACATTACTATACTTTCTTAAAAACACTAAAAACTTTATTCAATTAAAGTTCTTCTACGTAGGATGCCAGCCACACAAACGCGACACAGAATTTACAGTCGTTGGCACACGGTAATTTCAAACTTGAATTCGCGGCAAAATTCCTTTTACTATCACTAAAACAAAATTCGCTATACAATTCAACTATCGTTCGACGAAATACACAATTTAAAGAAACTAATACAATATTTCGAGCGACTGCGCAGTATTTCCCGGACATCGCTTCGGCAGCGCTTTCTTAGGAGCCCCCTCTCGTTCCTCTGTCCCTCACCGGCTCTGTCTCTCCTGCTTTCTATGTGCGCTCTTATATGCACGCGTTTCACTGTCCACGACGATGGAAGTACGATATATTGTGTTGTTTGGATTACTCTGCTGCGGACGAGAGCTGTCCGTTGGTATTTCGGATGTCATCTTCGACAGCTATGCTGAACTTTCGACAATGCTGCTGCTCATTCAGATCTTTCTTAGTGTGTATCCAAAGAGTTCGCTTACTCTCTGGTATTTCTTCTTCAGACGCTGAGGTACTTCTTGAGTACGTAGTTAGTTAGCGGGCTGTATACGGGGTGTGTCAAAAGTTCCGGGACGGCTGGATTACTTGCGAAAAACGCATCACAAAAGAAAATGACCAAAAAACAAAAGTTGTAGGATTTTTCCTCAGTAATCCGGTGGTGACCTTGGATTTGACCTGGACCATAATCTTCAAGGTCATTTCAAGGTCAAGTATATTTTTTTCAAATGGGAACCTATATTTTTGACGCCGAAAATCGAAAGAGCAGAAAATTTTACGTTCAAATATGACCTTGATCACCTACATACCTACCATCCGCGCTCTCCAGATTTGGCTTCCCCAAGAGGACTAGGCGCGAAGTCCGGGCCCTGTGCGGCCGGGCTTCCTCAGTGGACTTTGCGCGTACGCCACCGCGCGGCCTTGATAGGCAATCTTTATGGACCCGTGTTCAGAGAGCTCTCGTACTACAAGTGATCACTTGCGATATTGTAACGCGAACCGCGTGCATTTTCTTTTGCGCGATAATATTCATGCACATATATTTCATTCAACTCAATAAAATACTATCAACTTGCTACGGCTTTCCCCTCTAATCTGTGAGGGTTTTTAGGCCGAAGAAAGTTGCATCTTCTTTATCGCGAATTCATGTCTTATGACTTAACAAACCTAATCACTCACTCTCCTTTTCCTTGTACTTTGCTACTCCCCTTTTTTAATTAGTCAACCGACAGCTGGTTGTGTTCACATTGGTAGGAGAGATTCTTTGCTTTGGAGTAGATATTGGATCGACATTGGTTTCAAAGTTCTATTTGTACGTTACGATGGCCATTGTCTATCGCGCCAAACGTCCTGTGTGGTTTTTGATGTTGTTAAGCCATAACAGACTTGAATCATCAGTGATTACTACCAATTCTTCTCCAAGAAGATAACCTCTATATTTCTGAACAGCCCATAACAGTGCAAGGTATTTCTTTTCTGTCACAGTGTAATTGCGTTCAGCTTTTGTTAGAGTTCGAACATCATATGCAAGAGGGTGTTCTTCCCGATTGAAATTTTGAGTTAGAACTGCTCTTAAGGCTAGCTGCTGCTACCATCCGTTTGGACACAAAATAGTTTCGAGAAGTCTGGGCGAGCAAGAATAGAAGCTTACACATATATTAACTAAGAAAATTCTACAAAAACAAGTATTCTTGTGTCTATCCCGAAAAATGCTTCCCTGACGAGTTATAAATTAATAAAACTCACCCAAAAATACAAAAAATCATCAAAATTTAGTATTTGACCTCTTATATTTCCAAAACGCTGCGTAAAAAAATCTAAAAAAATTTAGGAATATCCGGAGTAGTAGAACATTTCCTAACAGTTTTAAGAAAATCTATTTTTTGACTTCTCGATGTATGTATATATAATTCTGACAGAGAAATAGCAAATACAAACGCTTAACTATACGTGCAAAAAAAGAACAATGTACTTAGCCCAGTCAAATTACATTTTTACAAAAAGTAAATTGTTAATAGGATGGGAACAGTTGGAAATGGTAAAGGGGCGTGTAATGAACAAAAAAAAATGCGTGAGCAGGGGTTGTTCCTGGTTTCACTGGGGGGGGGGGGGGGGGGGATTAAAAGGGGGTAATTCTGTTTTTTTGCCCTTTCCGGCGAAAGTAGACGTCGGAGAGAAAAGTGTACAATAGAAAAGTTGTAGATCATAAAAAAATCTACAACTTTTGTATTAATAATTTTTTCACATAACATCAAAATCTCTGAATAAAATGCGAAAAGCCGTTTTTTTCGTTCTTTATTTTTCATTACCACAAAAATAATTTTATTTTCACGAAACTTGGTGAAAGTATGCCTTTTTGGGACTTAAATACCAAAAAAATGTTCAGGTAAAAAAATTAAGATGCGCCCGAAATAATCACGTTTATCGGACAAAAAAAATATTTTTCGAGTGAAATTTTTCCTTAAGAAAATTATCGTAGCGACTTCTTTCAGGTCTTGAGTTATACTTTTGTCTAAAATACAAGAAAAATATAGTCCCCATTGAAAAATATGCTCAAAAATTGAAAAAATCAAAAAATGAATTTTGCAAGAAGCCTATTTTTTCAATAAACGTTAATAATTTGTTAAATTCTTAAAAACTAATTACACTATTCAATTCTACGGGAAAAAATGTAAAAGAATCTTGGTTTTATTATTTGATCAGATACTTTAATTTTTAACAAAATTACTTTGAACATATAAGTTGAATAATGATTTTTTATTGAAATCTCCCGCTGACCGTGTATAGTTTACCAGATTTCACGCAGGGGTCGCTTAGTCGTCCACCTCTTTCAGTTACATAGATCAGCTGGCCTGGTCCCAGGGGACCCAAAGAGGGGGAAGGTCTGACTGACCGTATCGTTTCGGAGCAGAACGCGCGCGTACGCATCAGTTTACAAGCCAACCGGAGACGCTCAAGAGAAGACGCCATTATTCCTAACGTAATTTTTCGGAATAAGTAAGTAAATTCTAATACAGATTTGACTACCAGGTATCATAAATAATATTATTATTTGAATTAAATAACTGAACGTCTCCTGTAACGTTTTCAGTCAACATAAGCTTTGTTGTTCCGACATTTTATTATATATGGCAGCGTCCGTCAGGAGCGGGCCAGCAGGCGCGCGCGGCGCATTTTTCGTTCAAAACACGCTCTGTTTAACTCCCTCGTAATCGTATTCTGAGTCTCCAAAAAAAAAAAAAAACATAGGACATATATCTATTGATATCAATAGATTTTTCCCCGCTCTTTTTAATGGTGCTATTCTTTTTACTCCGAAACGGTTCCTTCTAGTCAAGAATTCGAGTTGAATGTTCTAAGCCATTTTTCTCAAAGTATATCATGTTTTTTTTCAAAATGCATATCACCATTCGAAAGTACAAGTCTTACACTACAAAACCCTAAATTTTCAGAATGGAGAAATGAAGAGCTCAAAAGTAACATGATTAAAGCGATAGCGGCGAGTAGCCGCGCGAGCTCTTCGCGCCGCACGCTCGGGCTTGGTATAACGAGCTCGTAATCGTATTCTGAATCCATAAGAAAAAAAACAAAACACATATATCAATAGATTTTGTCCTGCTCTTTCCAATGGTGCTATTCTCTTTACTCCAAAACACTTTCTTCTAGTCGGAAATCTGAGTGGAAAGTTCAGAATCATTTTTCTGAAAATATAACATGTTGTTCCTTAAAATGCAAAATTTTCGGGAATACTATACGTTCATTGTATAAGTTGCGGCATAATCATTTTACTATGATAATAATCAATGTAATTTTGCAATAATAGTTATTTACTACAGTCGTTTAGACTCAAAAATTGAACACAAAAGCATGGCGATTTTTTCAGACAAGTTAATTCATGATAGTAGAGCAGTTTAGATAATTCAAGAAATTATAATCGATTATCATAAAAAATCTTTCGATTTTGTTAAAAAAATCATTTACTTTACTACTGGAGCTGCACAATGTTTTAAAAATAAACATCATTTTCACAATCTTCTTTATTATCAAGATTTTTCCGTTGCTGCTGAGTGGGCGAGTGAGACTACTCACGGACAAAATACATACAATGGAATCGATGTTTCTATAGAAAGTAATGCTAGACGAGCAAATTTGCGGAAAGTATGTTATAATTACATATTGACCAGTGGGCGACTAAATATTTCGAAAATATTTTGTGCTTTTTTCATCTTAAGATGAATATGTTGACACTACAGATAAATTAAGACAATACCTGGACCTCAATCATTTTACTGTGTTAGATTATTAGCTGACACTAAAATGTTAGAACTAAAACGATTTTCAACTTCAGAAGATTCTCAATTATATTCACCAGTTAAAAAAGCCAAACCTATAAAACTCGAATTAAGAAAAACATGAGTATCCTAAAAAGACCAATAAAAATAATTGCAAATAAAAATAAAATAATGCAGATTTAAATAAAAATTTCATGTCATTTCAAGGTCAAAACCTACAACTTTGGTCGAAGTCATTTTTCTCTGTCATGCCTATTTTTTAAATTATCCGGCCGTCCCGGAACTTTTGACACACCCTATATACTTGATATACTGATTGAAAATTATATTTAAAGTTATAATCAAGAAAGTACAAAATTGAACATTTCATAGTAAAGAAATAATTTTTAAAAATTTTATAATGAATTAATTTAATTTTAATGAATTTTAAATGTTTTTGACGAAGTATATTGTAGGAAAATTCTTCAATTGATTATATTTTGTTTGACTTTTTTTATTAGATTAGCAGTATGGACCATCCTGTTTGCATAATTTGTGAAAAAAGTGAAGGAGAATTAAGGATCATCCGAAAGAAAGCTCTTGATAACCTGATTGATTCCAGTAAAAAAGAAAAGATCGCAAGTTCAACAAATGGGCTCAATTGTCTTCAGCGTCTGTCCACAAACTGTGTTCAGACGCATATAATCGCGTAATTTCGATTAAACAGGCTGCTGCATAGTATAGTAAAAAAACAGTGGAAGGTAAAAAGATAATAAAAAATGCCATCGATTTTGATTTTGAAACATTGTACTTTTTTGTGGATGTGTCATGAATCAAAACAAATTATTCGAATGTTTGAAAAAGCTGACACAAAGGAAAGAATCATGCAGACTGTTAAAGAACGGGATAAGTCTGACGTTTTTAACAAAAACTTGTTGGCACGTTTTAATCAATGTAAAGAGTTAGCTAGTTCACGTACAAGCTTGCTACCATACACAGTGTATGTCTGCATTTTATGTTAATAGAATTTCTGATCAAGTTGGACGTCCCACATCTGAAAATACAAAAGATTTCATACAACACTGCAAAAATTACATTGAAAAAAATAAAAGTGAAAGTCAGTTTTCTTTAAACGAAATAAAAAAAGAATTCGGCGGTGATTTTCCGGATTTGCAGACGATTAAATGAAATTTATTAAAATATTATTCTGACGGTGAACTTGAATTTATACACTTTAAAACAGATCTCGTTATTCTTTTTAGGCATAAAATTAGTCAGCAAATGTGGAAAGATTGGTATAATAATCAAGAAAAAAATCGTGAACTAGAAAGAATAAGAATCGTTAAAATGGCCGTTAATACTTTCTTAGAGGACATCCGTCAGATTGTTTATGATAAAAATAATTACATTCTGCCAAAGTTTAATGAAAAAAATATCTTTCATAATATCCCACATCGTTAGTTGATTTTCTAAATATTGATATTAAAACTCATGAAGATAAGAGTAAAAAACATGAATTCAAATCACAGAAAAGCATAGCTACAATTGCTAATACAATTGCGATGAAAATTTGCGCTTTGAAGCATCAATTGTCAATGATCTTGATAATCATTCTTATGATCCTGAATGTTTTATTCAGTATATTTACGACAACGCCGATCATAACACTTGCACTATCGATGGCAAAAATACTTTCCACGCAATGGGGGAACTTAAAGTTGCAACTCCGTCATCATGTGTAACTTAAAAAAAATATCACTGGACTAAAAGAAATTCCATCTTCAGATACGATTGGCAAATTCGGATTTACTGAAATAAAACGGTTTGAAAAGAAAATGCGAAAGGAGTGAAAATAAAATTTATTAAGAATATCTTTAGTGATGATTTTGCAAGACCAACAATATCTATGGAAGATTTTACTTAGCTCTATTCAAAGTACTCAGATAAAAAATTGCAGGGCTATAATGGATTCATGGAAGATTTTTATGCCTTCTGATGAATTCTGATTATTCGACATCGACAATTATTCCATTACCGTTTGTCAATAATCCACCAACCCACTACGATACGATTTTTACTGTTTGGGTACAAGGAGCTGAGCAAAACAAACAAAACAGTGGAGAAATTTGTTCTCTAACATTTGATCAACCTCTGTTTGATCACATGGTTTGTCGATGATTCGAGTATGACTTACCTGTTTTGATACGCTAATGTCATTTCTTGGAACGATTGGATTCATAATGAATGGAAGTGAAAGAAGCTTTCAATGTAATATACGCTGAAAATTCAGCTGAAAAAGCTTTCATCAGACATGCCTACTCGAGAGCTATCAGAGCACATTTCCTCGTTCAAGTAGCTTTAGTTTTGTAAATGATGTTGCAGAGAGAGGAGTCTCAACGGCAGAAAAATATTACTCGAGTGTTACACAAGAAGAAGATTTTCAAAACTTATTACAAACAGTAGAAAATTACAGCAATGATTTTCCTAATACAAATAAGTCCATCTTTAAAAATGTACTTATAAGAAAAAATGAAAACAAAAGATAAAATAATAATAGTTATAAATATTATATATGAAATATCATAATATTATATATCAAATATTATAATACTAATTTTACATAAACATATACATGTTAATTATATTCTTCGT
>JAWWEQ010032520.1:0-21912 GCA_035583055.1 Torymus tubicola
AAATCTGAAAAAATTCAGGGTAACATATGGGATGGTTACGAAGCGATTTAGGTGATTTTAAAAGAAAAAAAAATTTTTACCTCTCGATTCACCTGAGAACTGCCCATATATATATATTTGTATATCCTTAAAACATTTTATGAAAAAAATTACCAGAAACCAATTGCGAGCACAGTCCTATATTTTTCCATATATTCATTTAAATGCGTGGAGAATAAGATCTCGTCAGTGTTACTCATTTTTTCCCAAGGGCGCGTTTCTCCCATAAGAATAGCATTGTGTTTCGCATACACTAGAATATGAAAAACAGACATTTTACTTATACTCTTAAGGTTCTAAAAGCTTTATATTGCAAATAAAAGTAATGCGTCTGCTTCTGCACATTAATATATTATGACAACTTATAATTACACCAACAATAAAGTTAAACCAAACTGTATTATAGTTTTGCTACCGTTAAATCTGTATTTTCTTAATTGATTACGTTTTGAGAATTAATTTTTTAATTGCTGCTATTTGAAGAATTTTTGAGACATACACGGAACAGTGTTTAAAAGATCTGTTTTGACAAAAACTAACAATCAATACTACTATCTAACATTCTAGAAAAGGGGCGAATTCCTTGGAACGTTAACTTTGTCATAATGTCAAATTTTGAAAAAATCAGTTACCCATATTCTAAACGTTATTTTGTCCACATACGAAGTGGCACATGGATGAAAAAATTATGAATATTGTAGTATAATAATATCTTACCGGTGCCCTTTATTTCAGAGTTCTAATTAACGGCGGTTTAAAAAAATATTATTAAGGATCTTGACATTCTATTGAGTTTCACTAGAAAATATTACCTTTTTTATTTTTAGGAGCTCTAAATCGATTACGAGAATTATCATATAAATGTTTACTCTGCCAACACATTACTTATTACCTAAATAATGAAAATTTGCAGAATTATAATTATTTGTGGCTAAAATCCCTGCATAAATAAGCCATTTCGTCAGTTTCAATTAGATGTAAAAGTTTTGGAGATATGCTCATATATGGGTAGCTCTTGAGGGAATCGAAAGGTCAAAATTTTTTTTCTTTCATAATCACCTAAATCGCTTCGTAACTATCCCATAAGTTACTCCGAATTTTTCAGATTTTTTTTTCACTCATAGTTTTTGAATGGCAGAGGGCCAAAGATGGTGGTTTTAAAATTTTTTACCTTTTTTTAATGATTTATAGCTCCTCAGGGATGCATTTTTCCACATTTTCCAAAAAAAAATATTTTCAAAACCATTGAACGCAATTGGAATTAGACTAGAGTCATTTTAAAATTTAAAATATGAAAAAATAAGACTTCGTTACGTGAGAAGGGGGTCAGCTTTCTCGTGGCCAGTTTGAGTGATGAGCCGAGAAAGGTGCACAATGAAGTATTCGAGATTTAGTTAAAAGTACTTGTTTTATTACGATATAAATATGTATATGAAGCGTTTCATGTCAGCTCTCCAGGCGCGGCGTATTTTGATGTATTTTTTCCTCAGCTTTCCGATGGTGCTATTAGTTTCTCAAAATTTTTCAATTCTAACATAAAAAAAATATAAAACGTGTTATATCTCAAAAATTATATTTTTAATATTTTTTTTGTCCTGCTAGATCGAAAGAGGAGGAAAAAACATAAATCAATTGAAGGGGGATAGCAAAAAGTTTGTCATGAAAGACAAATAAATCGCAGTATAGCACAATATAGTATAGATATTGAACGGTTTTCCAAAACACCAATACTTCAACGCTACACATCACTCGCATATAAGCCCTACGTGCTGCATAATTACTTACGGATATCTAAATGCAATTACTAGCCCTCTAGCGGTGGTTAAATAATTAATGAATGAATGAATAAATGCCGCCGCGCGGCGATGCTGCAGTAACGCACGCCGCGCGCGGCGGTTGGCCGAGCGCCTTGTATTTCTTGAATAATATCTCGAAAAAAAAAAAAAAAACCCTATGTAGTAGAAGGCTATATCCATGTAAAATTTCCTCCTCTTTCGATCTATCAGGACAAAAAAAAATTAAAAATATAGTTTTTGAGATATAACACGTTTTATGTTTGTTTGAGGTTAGAATTGATAAATTTTGAGAAACTAATAGCACCATCGGAAAGCTGAGGAAAAAATACATCGAAATCACTTGTGAATTTTTTTTTTTGATACATCTTAGCCATTCAAACGCAACCTAAAAACAGCATGCTTTCGCGCTCGCGCACCGAGCCTGGAAACTGATGTGAAACGCCTCATATAAGCGAGTGAGAGAGAGAGAGACACTTCCAAACGCGGCGCGGTAGTTTCGTAGGAAAACCGGACTTGGTAATTCAGCTGGTCATCGTGGTGATAAGGTCGATCGTCGATGCTTCCTCTCGTCTGACGGACAGTGTCCTAGCCTCGGCGTCTCTCTTTAGCTGATCGTCGTCTCGTGGTGTGCTTCGGCTTTTATAGTAAATATCACCTCTTTCCCTTCTTCTTTTTCTCACCTACCGATAAAGCTATTATTGCAACGTCTTCAAACTTCGCTTAGCTACCAAATCCCTACGTCAGCTTTTTCGTGTTCGAACGAGTCGCCGCGGTTTTTCGCGTCTCGTAATTATTGCTGAATTGCGGCTACCGCTGCTTCGTTTTCCTGCTTCGACTATGTTTGTAATGTTATCACACGTAACAACTTCGATCAACAGTCCGAAAACCAACAAATTCATAAAAGTAGCTTTTTTATACCAAAAGTACCTGCCACTATTACAGAACAGGCCAAGAGCTCTATAAAGAGAAAAAAATCTAGAAAACTTGATGTATGGCTAAATATCCTGTTAAAATGCTAATTCGACTCCTGTAATAAAATATATCCTTAGCCGGAACAGAACAAGAAAATTCATGGTTATATCTTTTACCGATATAAGGTAACTGAAAAACTTCTAGAATACCAGTTGCTATCCCTGCTGAAAATATCCAGCTGAAATTTTTTGCTGGATAATTTTCAGTTTTCCTAAATTAAGTCTTATTTTTTAAATATCAATGATATTAAAGTAGTGTAAGCTTACGTATAACTGCTTTTTTGTTTAACAGTGATCTATTTATTTTAAAATATTTTAATTGAACCGAATGTAAATAATATACTTAACTCAACCCAACCCAAATTTTTATTATGTTTTATAAATAAATTTACATTTATGGGGCGTTTCATGTTCAAATGCCCCGCGCGGCGCGCGAGCGTCATATCATGCTATTTCTAACTCGTCTTTACGATACTAAAACTTACTTAAAAAAATGTAATGATAACTCTAGTCAACATATTTTTTCCTCAGCTTTCCAATGGTGTAGGCAGTTTTCCCGAAATTTTCCATTTTCACCTTCAAAAGGTACAAAACATCTTATATCTCGAAAAGTATATTTTTAATGTTTTTTTTACCCTCTAGATCGAAAGCTGAGCATTTTTTACGTAGGAACAGATACTTTCCAAAGAGTGCCCAAGATTTTTATCGTGAGAAATAGATGCCAAAAGAGTAGGCGCAACACGATTCTAGCGCGACGGACGGCACGCAAGTCAGGCGCTAAGGCGGAGAGAGCCAGCACGCCGTGTTTCGCGCAGAAATATCGCTGCATCTACTCTTTCGCCTTCTATTTGTCATAAAAAACATCTCGGGCACTCTTTAGAAAATATCTATTACTACGTTAAAAAGGCTCAGCTTTCGATCTAGAGGGTCAAAAAAAATATTAAATATACTTTTCGAGATATGACATTTTGTACGTTTTGAAGGTGAAAATGAAAAATTTCGGAATACATACATATGTATATAAATATACACACAAAACTAACACCAGCCGAACCGCGACACGAGGGCTACGCGGGGACTCAGCTAGTCAGCTGTGTTCGCGCGCGCTCTCTCCTCGAGAAGCAAAACGCAGTAGTGCCGACTTCGTACGCCGTTAGTACTAAATTTTTTGATAGAATTTGTCATCAAGTAGAGGCACAAAAAGTTTCCACAAGATTCCCCCCAGAAATTCCCTGCAGGCTGAAGGAAAAAAAATTATAATTGATTTTACGGACACTAATTTCGACCCTTGATTAATCGAATACGAAACCATCTTTCACCACCAAACTTTTTACAAATAGAATGTATGTAAAAAGTACTTTCAGATGAATCCCTCATATTTCATATGCGAAATTTGAAAATTGATAATTCCCAAACAAGTCATATATTAAGTTTTTCTGATATTTTTTCTCTTT
Source organism: Torymus tubicola (assembly GCA_035583055.1). NCBI lineage: Eukaryota > Metazoa > Arthropoda > Insecta > Hymenoptera > Torymidae > Torymus > Torymus tubicola. The sequence continues at coordinate 4,261 of JAWWEQ010032520.1, forward strand.
ATAGAGCTCTTGGTCTATTCTGGGGTAGTGGCAGGTACTTTTGGTATAAAAAAGGTATTTTCATGAAGTTTTTGGTTTGCGGACTGTCGGTCAAAATCTTATTTTTGGTAGGTTTTGAAAATATTTTTTTTTTTTTAATTTGGAAAATTTCCCAAAAATGGTATATTTTGTTCCTATATAAAAAATGCCCTCCCGAGGAACTATAAATCATTGAAAAAAGTAAAATATAAGTGTTGTAGATTTCTACTATTTTATGAGCACATATGTATGTTTCGACAAGGGTAATTCAAGGAGTTAGTTATGTTTTGGGTCGGTAAAGAAAAACTCTACGATGAACACTAGACACTAACATTTATTATAATAAGACAAATAAGAAAATATATGTGTGTAATTAAGGTACAAGAAAAATACGTTCAGCGCCAGCTGAGTCGCTCCCAGCAATTTAACTAATATTCCACTATATTAAACTAATATTAAACTAATACTCGATACAACACGGTACAACACTTTACCACGTGAGAGCGAGACAAGGCACGCAAATTCAGGCGCGAGATCGCGAGTACTTTTACAACGAAAACTACGTTGTGGCAACGGTTTCGATAGGGGTGCACGTTTCGATAATACATAATCATGTTTTGACAAATAAAGCGCACGTTTTGATAAGACACGTTTCGATAAAACTTCTAACTCTAAGTGACGACTAGATGCGCGAGCGCGAGAGAGAGAAAGATTCCAACGCAATTACAAGAGGCCGTAGCCTGGTCAAACTTACCAGCCCATAGCTGGCGAACGAGACCAATTACTTCGACCGTGGTCGCTGGTCCTGTTCACAGCCGATGTTGGTACTGGAGATGATAGTTGACGGTCCTCATGTCGTCGGCGATGTCTTAGTATCTCTCGCGTGATGCTCGCAACTCCAGCGACTCAGCTACTTGCAGTACAGAACGATCATGTGTGCACAGGAACTATTGTGCACAACGGCTTGGGCCTACACAGCCGATTTCGGCTGGCTGCAGCTGTGGCCCACCATGGAGTGGGTTGCACAGACGATTTTGACTAGTTTCGGCTGTGGCCCATCCTGGAGTGACTGAGTGCGTCGCGACGACAGCTCGCGATCGCCTAGTCAATGGTATTTTCCACATACTACGAATATATCGTCGCTTCCGAATAAAAAGGCGCCATCTCAGAATCCGGCTAGAAAAGGAGTCCTTTCAAAATCCGGCTAGAGAAGGTGCTATTTCAGAATCTGGCTAGAAAAGGAGTCAACTCAGAATCCGGTTAGAGAAGGTGCCATCTCACGCGCTGATTTTTTGAACTCCAATTTAGGTTGGCAGCACTACGAAAGTGTGTGTGATAGCATTAAAAATCTATTAATAATTAAATATTCAAACATACATACATATAATTTATATAAATATATACGACAGCCAGAAGCAAAGAAGATAGCACAGACTCCATCCCCGCGTCGTCCGTATAGACACTAACTGCGATGGCTGGCCAGCCACGAGTAAGTCGCGTTTAGTATTTGTTATTTATCACAGATTGTTGCGTGCGAGCGAACCGCTCGGTGCATGAGGTCAAATTGGCGTTGCGTGCTGTATTCCGCGTAGAGTTATTGCGAATCGACAAAGCCAACGTTGCATACCATCTATTTACTCGCTGTCATTTTCTTCCCATTGATTTTTTCTCTTTGAAATTATTACGATATTTTTCAGACTGTCTTTTCCAACTCTACAACTAATAAAAAATCCTTGAGCATGTACAGAAACGAATAAAAATTATTCAAAATTGTAATTACCTGAATCTTGAAATATTTTTTCAGCGAGAAAAGTTGTGTTATAAATTTACGATTGGTCGAATTTCAACTATTATGTATTAACATTTATGAGTTAATGAAGGACTTTGCAAAGTTGTAGCACTCTAGGACTCGAGGGTGACGAAAAAACTTCAAATTTATAAACGCGGCAGTCGGAGTCTATGAGACGGCGCGCACCGCCCAATTTTTAACAGTTACTAAATGCAATGTTTTTCGTCATCCTCGAGTCCTAGAGTGCTAAAACTTTGCAAAGACCTTCATTAACTCATATATTTTAATATCCAATAGTTCAAATTCGACAAATCGAAAATTCATAATACAACTTTTCTCATTGAAAATTATATCTCAAGATTCTGGTAATTATAAAGGAATCAACGCGCTCTGCGAATGGTTCGTCGCTTTTTCGACTCAGTTGGACGGCGTTTTACGGTGCAAATGTGCACCATTCGACCTCTGTTATATATACATCGTCTATAAGCGTGCGCGCACCATCGAAATGATTGCGTGCACGCCACGAGAGAGGGAGAGAGGAAGAGAGAGAGAGAGAGAGAGTCAAAGACAAACAACATAACCCTTCATATAACCTCAATCCATCTCAATGCTCCGAATATATACAAGTAGAAGTCTATAATCATTAGGAGGAATCTAAAGGAATAATTATCATAAACGAACAAACAATGGATTTGTATTTATTTAAGTATAAATAAATAGTTAAAAAAACCATTATTACTTGTCAATTAAGAATAGGTATTTTGTGAGAAATTTTATGTTTCTTTTCAGATCATTTTGTGATTACGGGCTGTTTGATTTTTTAGAGAAGCTTCAAAAGACAAGAAATGTAAATATGTCGTAATAAACAAATTTTGCAATATTGTTGAACTACTACTTTTGACAGCTCGAGCTCTCAAATTAAAAATCAAAGTTAGCACTGTACTTGATACAGAAAAATAAACGAAGATTGGTATTATACATTATGATATACACAAAGTGCTTTTTAAATAAAGTCAATTAGATAATCAAGTATTTCTTAGTTAATTATGAAGTTCAGTGGCATTGTTTTATAGACTATTTATGTGATACTATTTTATGTCATTACGATCTACATAGAGTGTCTTTTATATAACGTCAAGACGATCACCAAGATGATAACTATATTTTAATTTAGGAACTGCAGTGGCATGATTTTATCGACTCTTATTCGTGTCATATTTGAAAAATGTGCCAAGCATATTATGCTGTATGGATTATTACCATATAAAAAGTAGATAATTACTAAATATATAGTTTAAAATTTATGCTGTTATTTTTATGTGATATTCGAAAAATCAGTCAAGCAGTTTATAATATATGAAGTTTATTTTTTACAGTGAGATTGAACTACTATTTTTGACAGCTCTCAGATTAAAAATCAAAATTAGCATTGTAATTGTTATAGAATAATAAAAATACAAATTCATACTGTACATTATGACATATACAGAGTGCTTTTTCTATAAAGCAAAGATAAACGTCAAGTATTTTTTTGTTTATGAAGTGCAATGACATGATTTTATTGACTCTATGTTTTATGTGATATTTTAAAAATTAGTCAAGCAGATTATTTTGTATGGATTATTATACCATGTGACGAGGAAATTGCTCGTACAGCGATTCCGCGTACAGCGAGAATGTCGATTGTTGTTGACATTCCTTAGACTCTCTCTCTCGCTGCTGTACCCGTCGTCCTCACGCACTCGCAAGATTGCCAAATGTACATTTGGAAAATGTTTACAATGTGTGGAGACGGCAACGCAGGGTGACAGCCATGTCGATAGGAGAGAGTCATCAAGGGCCGCGAGCTTGAGCAATCGACAGTTAGTATGAGCCGGACCGCGCTCGAGTTTAGAACTGACTCGAATCCGCGACAGCTACGCGAGTGCGAATTAAGAAAAGGATCGGGGGAGATAGATAGATAGATAGATAGATAGATCTTTATTCGCTCGTTCAGGCAAAATTTGTAATACAATTATAAATAAAACAACGTAACAACAATACATAAGACATTAATACAATAGACAGCGCAGAAACAATGAGACAAATACATAAAATACAAAGAAATAGTATAATAACAAGAAAAAAAAGAAGATTTTTACATCAGTCAGTGTGCTAAAACAAAATACAATGTAGAATTTAAGTTAAAATTTAAAATCGAAGTTTACGCTGAGTACAACTGACGTGTCAATGGAGATCTTTATTTTCTCGCACGTTAAAATAAATAAATAGAGATATGTCATAATTATAAAATTCTTAACCTAATATCACAGTAATGATTGTTTAGCCTAATATCACAATCGTTGCCTAACCTAATATCACAGTAATTTCTGGGACTAGCCCAATGTCAAAACTAAGGCCTATCGGCTGCGTCTTAAAAACCTAAAACTAGTATTACTCTCAGAGAGTATTATTCTCTGTATCACAGAGGCTCCTCTGATACTCCCAGAAAAATTTCAGATCCCCACGTTGCCGGCTCCTGTTATACTGCCTCGAAGAGAGGCTAGGAATCGCGATCGAGGAGATATTGGCGCACCGCTCTCTTGAACGACGAAAATGATGGTAGACGGCGTAAGTGGAGAAGGAGGGAGTTCCAGAGATGGACGCATTGAGCACGAAAAGCCTTGGCCCCTGTTTTGTAGTTTAGGGCGGGAATCTTGAGTTCAGGCTGCACGCCCTTAAAAAGCCTTGGTGAAATGGAAGAGTAGCAGTAGCGTCAGTTTCCTGTTGTCAGTAGCCATGCGCACGTCCTCTGTCAGCTTTAGGAATGCAGTTTGAGTGCTATGGTGCTTACGAAATCCAGCCTGGAGTGGGTTGACCAGACTATTTTTATCTAGAAACTCCGTAATTTGGTCATGGGCAATCTTCTCAAACACCTTGGAAAGGAAGCAGAGCAACGCTATCGGACGGAAGTCCGAGGCTGTACATGACGATGAATTTTTCTGAAGCGCGATTATCTGCGACCTTTTCCATGAGCCTGGAAAGATGCCCTGGGTGAAGGAGGTGTTGAAAATTTTGACCAGATAGTCACCTTGCCTGCGAGGAAAAGTGAGAAATGGCAATGATGACATTGTTTAAATCGATTGGTTTGAATGAAAAACCTTCCTCATTTGCAGATAGTATGGAGTCTATTGCCTCTTCGATATTTTCAAGGGGGGACAGAGAGATTCCTGCAAAATGAGCGTTCAACTCTCCCGGAGAAAGGCCGTGCAGGTCTTCCTCCTTTCGCTTTGGCAGGAGGCCGAGGTTACGCATTTCTTTCCGTTTATCCTTGTTATCATCAAGAGTGTCAGAGAGATGTTTATGAAGGAAGTAATTTCGTTCTTGAGCGGTGCGCAGGTCGACCTCATTGCTGAGCCGATGGAACTCATCGAACACAGCATCGCGTCCAGTGCGCTTGTAGCGCCTGTGGGTGGCATTGCGCTTGACCATGAGTTGCCTCAGCTCGGGACCAAGCCAGGGAGCGTATTTTTTGCTGAGCTTTACAGTTTTTAATGGTGCTACTTGATCAATTGCTAATTTAAGGTTAGAATTTAAAGTTTCTAAAGCCCCCTCCAGAGCGAGAGAGAGAGAGAAAGATAAGATTAGATTAGAATATTTTTAGGCCTCTGGGTAGAACCCAATCTGGTACATAAGTTTACAAAAAAAACATCATATAAAATGGTAATATTGTAAACATAAAAATACAGGTATAAGCAAATGACCGAAAAGGTACAAAGAGCGATTGGCGTTATAAACGGAACGTACTTAGGGCTAATTACAAGCATTGATGGCGAGTCGTAAAAATGACGAAAGATCAAAAAATACGAATAAAAATAAAAAGATAAAAAGACGGCGCAGTTTACATGATGATTCAGGTCAGGCGTATCGTTGGATCGCAGTACAAAAGCAAAAGTACAATAAGCGCAGTAAAGACATCGAAGTCCACGCTATAAGAGCTCACGCAGGAGGCTCGTACAAGTTAACAAGACATTCAGAGACAACTCGATTCTGCCAGTCTTGCCGATCTCTCTCAAGGAGGAAAGTGAAGAAGGAGGATTTGAATCTGTTGAGGAAAATGGGAGAGAAGGGAGCGGGCGGAAGAGCGTTGATCAGATTTGAGGCGAGGATGGTGAAGGAAGAATTAAGCGCTTCTGAGCCGGGAGTGCGAAAAAAGAGAGATCGATCGGGGAGACGGCTCGAAGATCTAACATCGATCTCGTTGTTGATGAGTGTGAAATTGTCCGCAAGGGAGGAGGGTGAGCGGTGGGAGATGATGTTGAAGGCTAAGGAACCGGTGAAGTAGTCCCGCCGGCTTTTAGGAGAGAGCCAACCCAGCTCGAAGCGATAAGGTGTAATGTGCGCGCGACGTGGTATATTGCCGTAGATGAAACGGATGCAGGCATGTAGAGCACGCTTAAACTTAAGCTCCTGTGTATCATTTCCCGGGTATAGCGCTGTCGCCGAAAATTCTGGCGAATATTAATGAATAGGGTCGTTGGGAGAACTATTCGGAGCATTACATGCGCGGTATTCGTGGGCGTAGAGGTGATATCGAGTTACCGAGGCAGGCACTAATCGAATAAATACCAATTCGACAAGCGCCGCGCAGGCCTGCGCGTCAGCGCTGGTATACGATCGCGCATAATTATGATGAAATTCGCGCGGCGGGCGGTACTACAAGCGAGGATACAGAGACAGATGACGAAGTTTACGAGGACTTAGAAGTACAAAGTCATCAGTGGCTGACGGATGAGAGAGCGCGCGCAAGCGAGGTGGAAACAATAGTTAGAGAGCAGGCGTAAGCGGCAGTAAGGAAAATTAATTTAGGAGGAAAAAGCGCGAAGGAATCTTAAATTCAACGGCCGAGTTAATAAGAGAATTACGGAAGAATTCTTGCATCAACTGAATGATTGCAAGACCGGCAATCACCACAGCGATGCTGGAATGCTAGGTGCGCGACCTTGCGCCTTTACCAGCGAAGGGGAAACATGGTTTAGGCTAGAAAAGGTGCGTTTTCACTCGTGGAACGCGTTCGTGAAGGCGTTCAAGCGTAGGTTCATCGGAGAATACGACATGTAGGATCTCCTGGATGATTTGCGTAGGCGGACGCAAGGAAAGGGGGAAACAGTTGAGGGATATATAGAGAGTTTCCGTTTGATCATATCGCATTTCAAGCAACTACCTAGCGAAGAGAGTCAGGTCGATCGTGCGTTTAGGAATCTATTGCCGGAGTATCGCCGTGCGATGATGGACGAGGTAGTTGAGACGCTTGACGGCATTGTCAAGCATGTAGGCGGTTTGACCGCAGGGTGAATAGGTGGCGATCGTCTATCCTTCTCACCGGCATGTAAATGACATTTTAGAAATGCAGCAGTGGAATTTTGAAGTCAAACATCGAAAGGGTTCGTTACACCAATTTCCCGACGCGTTATCGCGAATGTATGATCTTGAGGAGATAGAAGCTGCTGCGTTCGAGGAAGTTAGTGATCCGTGGCAATTGCGTATGTTAAGCGAGATTCAAGCTACGCCGCTGAAGTATAAAGACTGGTTAGTGGAGGCCGGGAAACTTTATAAGTGTCGCGAGGATCTGTTATTAGAGCAAGTGATAGATGGTGAAGAAAAGCTCAAGTTAGTGCTGCCAGCTGAGGAAAAGAAAGAGTGTTGTGGGACGCGCATTGTACACCGTCATCAGGGCATCTCGGTGTAGAGAAAACGTGCGATTGTATAGCGCGCGAGTATTATTGGAAGGGCATGTATCACGATGTTAATAACTTTGTGCGAGCGTGCGAGCAGGGCTTGATGGGTAGCCGGATCATAGAAAGGCCGTAGGTAGTGGTAACCGCGAATTTGATGGAGTTTCCGCCGAGTAAGAGACAGTTTAAATACTTGCTCGTGTTCCAGGATTTATTTACACGGTGGGTAGAAGTAAAGCCTTTGAAAAAAACGGATGGTAAATCAGTGGCGTGAGCGTTAGAGGAATTGATTTTATTCAGATGGGAAACGCCGGAGTATTTTTTAACAGATAATGGACGTAAGTTTGATAATCAACACTTGCGAAAAACGTTAGAAGACTACGGGCTAAACGCGTTACTACGCCGCCTTATCACCCGCAAGCAAATCCAGTAGAGAGAAGAAAGAGGACGCTTAAAACAATGATAGCAGATCACCATAATTGGGATGTACACATTCACGATTTACGTCACGCGATAAATACAGCGATTCAAGAGACAGCGAAAGTGTCGTCAGGTTTCTTAAACTGCGGCAGACATCCGCGTCCTATAAAGAGTTTGCGTAGAGAGTTAGAAGGAGCGCGTCCGATTTTAAAGGTGCCGCAGGAGGTATATGTAGATAGAACTAAGCGATTAGATGCGTTGAGAGATTTAGTGTCGACACACATCGATTAGATGCGAGAGAAACAGACGCAAGAATATAATAAAAACAAGCGAGACGTGCAGTTTAGCGAGGGGAACTTAGTGATGCAACGAACTCATCCGTTATCTAGCGGCGTTAATAAATTGTCTACGAAGTTAGCACCGAAATTTGAGGGACCGCTAAAAGTCGTGGAAATTAAGTTGCCAACCGTTTATGTGTTAGAAAGCGTTAGTGGTGACTCGCGGAGGATAGCGAAAGCGCACGTATCCGAACTTAAGTGCTTTATTCCTCCTAGGGCCGTGAAAAAAATATAGCATGAACGGATTCTAATTCGTTTCTGTTTTCTAGGAAATCATGGAAGGGGAACAATGCCGAGCATCGGAAGGGTCGAGTGAGAGGCCGACTTCCCCTAGGGAAGTTGAGGGGCCCCCGACCCTTCAGGAAGACGCGGTAATGGTGCCAAGGAGACAGAAGAGACCAGAGTCGTCGCGCAGCTGGTACGAGATGTGGGAGGAGGAGATGAAAGCCGAACAGACTGCCTTCCAATTAATCGACCAGATGTTTTCGAGGGCGACCGACAGCATCGACGCCGCAGAAAAAGAGCGCGAAGCGTTGCAAATGCGCCAACGGCGGCTGCAATGCGCCGATTGCGTGAGCCGCAGCTCATCAATGATGAACCATTGCCCGTTAGTAGTGATGTCAAGGAAGAGAAGGAGTTTGGGAGAGCAGAGCTCGAGCGCTACCTCCTGGATGCTAGCGGCGACGAGCGAATGGAGGTCGAGGCGAGCGCGACTGAGGGAAGCCCGATGATGTCGGAGGTCGGCATGGGCAAGGGGAGGATTCCCGAGTCCCCGAAAGCGGCGCCAGCTCCTCCGCAAGCTGTGAGGAGAGTAATCTACGACGAGAATGACTAGGACGCGGAGATCGTCGTGGTAGAACAGGCCGGGGAACAGCCAGAGCCACTGCCTGGCGTAGATCACGCCATGAAAGAGCCAGTGGCCGAGCGAGCACTGGAGCTTGTAGCCGTAAGGAGAAATCTGACGCCGCCGCATTAGGTGGTATAATTCTAATCGTCAGCCAACTATTGACAATTACGTGTCGCTGCGCCCGTCACCACCACCAGAAGAGCACCCAGGGCCGCCGTGCAGAAGGGGACCGGTAGTGAAGTACCAGAGGGGAGCAACGAAGGGTCATGTTCGACGGATTGAGGCCCACCCCCACCGATCCAGCAGTGGACCCGCCGGCCAGGAGGCATCGACGCGCCATCTCGCGTTCGCGAACTCGAAGGGTCGCGACTACAGATTACTTTCGACGTCAGTACGGCTGGCTGTGACAATGCATGTGATTAAGGGTTCATACCACTTTATCACTTTCGAAAAATCGATATTTTTTTTAGTGGATTTCGAAAGGTAAACATATAAAAAATGCTGTGTAAAAATTTCAAAACGATCTGATCACTGCAAGTGTATATTTTGTTGATTTTAGTTTGTCGCACTCTACGGCGTACGGGCCACGACTTCAAGCTTTAAACGCGTTTTTCTCAAAACCCCTTTTATCCGGTTGGCGCGCACGATTTCTCAAAAAGTATTCAACGGATAATTACCAAGTCTTGACCACGTCTTCCTCACATGTATGAATATCGCCGCAACTAGGATTACGTTAAAATTTCAATTTTAACTATATTTATACGAGAAAATAAGCAAACCGAAAAAAGAAGCAAAAACTTAATTATTGTAGCTCCGGCGATAGCCATACATGTAACGAAGACGTGGTCAAGATTTGGTAATGATCGGTTGAATACTTTTTTCCGTGAAATCAGTAAATCGTTTAAAATAAACCCTGGATTGAGATTGGCAACACTTCCTGAAAAGAATTATGAATTTTTGAAATATCAATAAATTTATTTGCAGGTTAAAATACACGTTGTTGCGTTTTAATTGATATTTCAAAAATTCATAACTCTTTTCAGTAGCTGTTGCCAATCTCGATCGAGGGCTTATTTTGAAGGATTTTCCATACAGAATCAGACAAAAAATTTTCGAACAAAAAATATTCTGTCGCACTTTTTTTTACAAAGGTATACTGAAGGCAACCAATCAGAGACTTTGAAAAAGGGTCAACGGAAACTGGTCATCATAGGTAATTACTACACGTATCGAATCCCACAAAGAAAAACTTCCTATCTTAAAAATACTCTTAAGACATTAATTCTGATTTGACGCTTCACGTGCCGAAGCACCACTTATACAGACTACAAGTCTTGCATGTGACAATATATTGACAATATGTTGACAATATTATTTCCATTTTATTTCAATATTATTTCCATTTTGTTTCAATATTATTAAATTTTAGTTTTTTAGTGTAACGACGAATTAGTGTAACCGTCTGACCGACATCTTTGGATTCTCCAAAATCTTGGAATGCAAAATAAATATAATTTAAGAAGATAACTTAAGGTATCTTAGGATTTTTGAGTTTAGTTTATTGGACAAACTTTAGTTGCTTAAAAGGGAAAGCAAATAGAACACATATTGGGCGAAGATTTCTCCCAAAGACGAAAGCATTTTGTCCAGTGGCATATTTGGATAGAGGAGAAAATTCCCTAACCAAAAGTTCCTTTACCATTTTTTAATATAATAAGTAGTTTTTTAATCCCTAATGTATCAAAATCGTTAATTTTTTAAAAATATAGATATACATTTTTTGTTAAAAATTATCGATTTTGATAAATTAGGGATTAAAAAACTACTAATTATATCAAAAAATGGTAAAGGAACTTTTGGTTTAGAATTTTCTCCTCTATCCAAATATATGCAGTAAAACATACGTTTTCGGAACAATTTGTATAAAAAGTAAGGGTAAGTGAGCAAGTTTGCAAAAATTATCCGATAATTCATTATATATTGTCGCCGCAAGATCTTTACCAAGGAGAGATTAAATACTTCGAACATATTTTGTGCTTTTTTCATCAAAAGATGAATATGTTAAAACTACCGATAATTTAAGACGAAGGCTACATTCAACGGAAACAGTGCCTGCAACTCAATCGTTTTACTGTGTTTACGTTTTCCTGTGATTATTAGCTGACACTAAAAAGTTAGAACTAAAACAATATTCAACATTCGAATATTCTTAATTATATCCACCAGTTAAAAAAGCCGAACCCTATATAACTCGAATTAAGAAAAGTATGCGTATCGTGAGAAGACCAATAAAAGGAATTGCAAATAAAAATAGAAGAATGCAGATTAAACAAAAAATTAATATATTTAAAACGAAATATATGATTCACTGATAAACATTGTGTAATCCTTTTAAATAGGAAACAAACGAAAATACGCACTACGTTTATAAAAGCACACTCGGGCCCAGCTCAAAAAGCTTGCGCAGCCGCTCGCCGCTGACTTTTTAATTTTTTTAATTCTGAGCTCTACGTTTTTCCAACTTGAAAATATATAGTTAAATTAAAGTTACAACATACTTAAAGAAAAAAGGTTCTGAACTTTCCACTCGAATTTCCGACCAGAAAAAAATGTTTAGGGGTAAAAAGAATAGCACCATTGGAAAGAGCAGGAAAAATATATTGATATATGCCTCTAGTTTTTTTCTGAGAGACTGAAAATACGATTACGAGCTCATTATACCAAGCCCGATATTGATATATATATATATATATATATATATCGATATACACGTATATCTTTTTTTCTGAGAGACTCAGAATACGATTACGAGTGAGTTGAAGAGAGCGTGTTTTGCACGGAAAATGTGTCGCGCGCAGGCGCTGGCTGATTTCTGATGGACGCTCCTATATATATGTAGGTCCTCACCGATAGGTGACGGCACTAGGTAGCGCGGTAAGAGAGAGAACAGCGCAAGCTGAAAGCGGCCGCTCAGTTTCGCACTGACCACCGTTACAGTCGCTCACGCCAGAAAGAGAGAGACTGAAAAACTATATTAAATAGGAAGAAGTCGTCTCCTTCATTCCACGACCTCACCATTTCCTACATTGGCCACCCCAACTAAGCTGGTGCCTCGCGATTTTCGAGGCAGTCACCACGTCCTACATTGGTGACCCCACCGACGGAAAGCATCGCCTCTTCCCGTGAAACCTTCGAGACTCGTAAAGTTGGCGAACAGAAATTCCAAATATTAATATTTTTGATTGATTTTTAATCCAATCGATTTCTCCAAGTTTGTCTCCGTAGTTCTCCGTAATTCTCCATAGTCTCCGCAATGATTTTTATTTGCGGATCAATAATTAAAAGTTATAAGCAAAATAAATTTTTAGAAGCGGGCGCGGCGCTGAAAGATATAAAGCAATTTTACGGGCTGAATTGGTAAAAATTAATTATTTTATAAAAATACGATTCGAAAGCTCCTCTTTTGCAGATTATGGCGATATAAAAAACGAGTTCAATTGCTATTGTAATTAATTAATAAAAAATATTTTCTTTTTACGTAGAGCAGAACCGAATTTTTCTAGTGACTTTTGCGGGCGCAAAAATAAAATCTTATAAAAAAATTAAATGTATGTAAATTTTATGTGGCTAACCTCTTGCCTTACTTCCAATTTTATTAATTTTTCCAAGTACATTACGACAATTGACTAAAGAAATAATATCCCTGTTAGTGTGAAAATTATAAATGTCGATATTAAGAGAGATATTACTTCTTCAGTCACATATTTCATCGTTAAAGATGTAAAAAAATGACCAATTTATTTATTTATTTTTTTTGCAATAATTAAATGGAAGTAGTTTCCATAAAAAATATTTTTGGAAGGAGCAATTTAAATCCTATCTTTTGGTATTTTTATTCTATGAATTTTGGCAATTTTCATTGGTTAGAAGGGGGTGGCGTCCACAGTCGGCTTTAGCTCAGCGTCATTTATATCAGTTCTATGAGTCCAAATTGATTAATACGTAACAATGCTTAATCGATTACGCATAAAACAAAAAATCAATTTTGTATTAACCAATTTTTGTGACGATTATCTTGTCACATGTTGTACATTGAAATTGTTTATAAAATTTTATTTTTGCATCCGCTAAACTCACTAGGAAAAGTCACTAGAAAAATTCGGTACTGCTCTTCGTAAAAAGAAAATATTTTTTATTAATTAATTATAATAGCAAATGAACTTGTTGTTTATATCGCCATAATCCGCAAAAGAGGAGCGTTCAAATCGTATTTTTATATAATTAATTTTTACCAATTCAGCCCGTGGCTTGATATATTTCAGCGCTACGCCCGCTTGTAAAAATTTATTTTGCTTATAACTCTTTAATTATTGATCCGCAAATAAAAATCCTTACGGAGACTAAATCGGCAATCTTCGAGAAATCGATTGGATTAAAGATCAATCAAAAATATTAATATTTGGAAATTCTGTTCGCCAACTTCACAAGTCTCTAACTTCGGGGAACAAGTGTAGACCGACGAGGATTTTTTTCCTCTGTCACTATCGCAATTTCCGGCTAACTACGTGATATCGTAGCTTAGCTTATATTTAATATAACTTAGCTCATAGTATACCAAACGCCACACGTGTAAACAACATTTTTGCGTTTATTCACGTAATTTTTACGAATTCTGAGAACTAGCACGCAACAGTCACGCATTCCAAGAATTACTGTTTATTTTGAATCTTTTTCTTCCATCTCTATCATTTTACGCCTCGCGTTTTTAAACTTACACGAAATGCACTCGAGAAAACATTTTAAGAATTTGCTACCTTTTACAAAATTTCTTGCGTCTTTCAATAGCAATAATGTCATAACTTTAAGTTTCAGTGCAGGCTTAGCTTTGTATATGATTGGTGGTTCCAGCGGGCACCAACTAGGAAGCTTGTCATATGCAGCGGCGTAAGGCAATTTAGGCGCGCCATCAACCTTTCTGGGGAAACCGAACTTCCCTATTTTTCTACGTGCCTTTTCTAGTCGCATAGAATTAACCACTTACACACTTAGTCTTAGCCCCTCGTGCAGGCTATTTAACCTCTGTGTATTCATTTCAAAGAAATAACTCTTAACTTTACATTAATTCCTTCCAAGCTGTTCTTTGCGAGTCGTACAAACGTTGCCTTGCCAATACGCATGTACCTGCGTGTACATTCTAGTCTTTCCAATAATTCTGTAAGTTTATCTCGACTATTTCAATCAGGTTGGTCCCTGCACCGCTCGAAAACGAGCAAGTAAAATTTTTTTGTTTTTTTTTTTCAAAGCGCCATAGGACTTACCCAGGCCCTCACACACGGCATCAAGCCTGTCGTCCGGCACGACGAGCGCATTCTCCCCAGGTCACGAGTCAACCACACTCCCTGGCAGTGGATGGAATCGCTCATCGCCAATAACGTACGTTTTGTCCGAACATTCCGCATGCCATCCTGTCGCTGGCCACGCCATAGCTGTGCAAAGTGGAGCATTAAGCTAAGAACGGCACACGCGCACACACGTCACATTAAAGTCCTCACAGTGACCATCCTCTCACAGATGTCCGGAGGCTATTCCACTTGCGAATAATACCACATCTACGGTAGCTCGTGCATTTTACAGTCAGAATGTTCACGAAATTTTAATTCATCACACATTACATCCAAGTCCACACGTCGGCCATCTTCTCACAGATATCTGGAGGATATCCCAATTGCGAAACGGAGACTACTATGATATAAATTACGGTGCTGAGAGCGACCCAGCTGATGCTCAACGCATATTTTTGTTAATTAATTTCACATATATTTTCTCTTACCTTTAATATTGTAATAAATGTTAATGTCTAGTATTAATCGTAGAATCTTTATTTAGTGATCCGAGACATATCCACCTCCTTGTGTTGATTTGATGAAATATATATGGCTAAGTCTCCGTCAAATCAAGAGGTCAAAAAATAGATTTCCTTGAAACTCTCAGAAAAAATTCTGCTATTCGTTCTGGATATCCCTGAAATTTTAGATTTTTTTGATCCATAGTTTTGAAGATATAAGAGATCAATAACTGAATTTTGATGATTTTTTGCATTTTTGACCGATTTCATTAATTTATAACTTCTCAAGGAAGCATTTTTCACGATAGACACAAGAGTAGTTTTTTTGTAGAATTCGCTCAGTTTTTCCGCAAAAATACTTTTAAAACCGTACGTTTATGCTTTCACTTATCAATATGCAAATGAAACATATAAATTAAAAAACTTAAAAGTCTGATCAAGACTTTCCCTACCAAAAAATTGACGAAGATACCTTTAGATTGTCCAAAAGTGTACGTATGAATTCTGTAATGATTAACGATTGTTTTTGGATCTAAAAAAATTCATTCATGGTATAATTTTTTTTTTTTTTATCCAAGATGGCGTCAGGCGGGCTGCCCCCTGAGGCAGTCCTCCCTGATAGATAATATCAATGTCACCCAACTAAAGTGAAT
The DNA here is from genome assembly GCA_035583055.1 of Torymus tubicola. Lineage (NCBI taxonomy): Eukaryota > Metazoa > Arthropoda > Insecta > Hymenoptera > Torymidae > Torymus > Torymus tubicola. The sequence goes on from JAWWEQ010032520.1 coordinate 19,885, forward strand.
AAACCAGTAATTTGTATATTATGTAGTAAAGCTTATTATAAAAGTAACCTTAATAGGAAAAAAATTAAAAATGTAAGGTATTTGGACAGTGCACTAGTGATCTGGGATGAACATAATGTGAATCTAACCTCAGATCAAGATACTACACGTGTTGTGTTTATGAAACTAAAAGATGATATTCAAGTAAAACAAATTGCAATAGGGAACCTTAGTAAAAACTATAGATTGATGGAAAAAGAATACTGTAGCCTGAAAGCCAACTACGAAGAGCACCTACAACAAAATAAAATGCAAATTGATAATAAACGAAACCATATATGAAGATAAGGACCAAATTGTAAGTGCATTAAAAGTTGAGAATCAGTTGCTTAAGGAACTAAACGTGGAATTGAAACATAAAAATCAACTACTAAACGAAATTATAACAAAAGAAAAGGAACGACCTCGTACATTCAAAGAAACATATGCCGATATTACATACAAGGCGATACGTACGATGCAACCCAAAAAAATACCGAAAATCATAATAGGAAGAAAAGACAAAAATGAAACATCGCCAATAAAAGAAAAAGTTTTCCACTATCTAATTAAAGAAAAATCGATTAAGACAAAAAAAAAAATTGATACCAATAGTAAAGATATAATGACAATAATCTGCATGAACGAGGAAAGTGCAAAGACAGCAAAAAAACTGTTAGACGCTAAGCTAAGCCAAATCTATAAAATTGAAGAAGAACAGTTAAGCAAACCTATCATAAGAATAATAGACATTGAAAATGAAAACAAATCTGATGCAAAATCAATAGAATCAGACATAAACCAAAGAAATTTCTCAAATCTAGACAAAAAAGGTAAAGTCTTAAGTGTAACAAGCAAGGACAAAAGCGGTAAATTAACGGTCATCATGGAAGTAACACCCGAAATACATAAATATATCAAAGAGAATAAAAACAGGCTGTTTGTAGGATATAAAAACTGCAAAGTTTTTGATGTAATAAATATAAAACCTTGCTATAATTGTGGTAGATTTGGACACAATAGACAAAAGTGTAGAAATAAACCAGCCTGTTTAAAATATGCAGGATCACATTTAACCGAAAAATGCTCAAATGGGAACAAGTGTTGTGTGAATTGCAGTTTCTCGAATAATACATTTGGCAAAAAAAATGATACCGATCATATTGCCACTGATAGACAAGAATGTAAAATATTGAATGTTAAAGTAAGCAAGGCTATAAACTCTACTGAATATATAATAAAACCTGACTTGCCAAGATATCTTGGTAAGGTAAATAACTTCAAAAAGCAAACTCAAGAGGTAAGAAATACACCAATTAAAAATAATACACAAGATGGAAGCACCAGTACAATATCACCAAGACTTAGAGTAGGAAGTTCTCCTTCCCTCACAACTGAAAACCCACAACGCCGGCAGCACAACCTCAGCAATAACAAGACTCATATATCAATCGCATCAAGATCTCATTAGCAGCCCAGAAACAAATAGTCAGCAAGATGGAAGAACTGGTTTATAACATTGAAACTACTTTTCCTGATGTTCAAGCTCTCAATAATAGCTTACCGAATAATATTACTTTGATACTCGGTGTAAATATTAGAGGACTAGATGCAAACTTACCTAAATTGGAAAGTTTTATTGAGAGCCTGAAAGTCAAACCGTATATCATTTACGGAGACAAGGATTTTATAATGCCCACAGATGTATAAACTTCCTGATTATAGACTATATTACAATGAAAGTAAAATAATTATCTGTGACGGGACAGTAATATACATACATGAAAACTTAATTGAAACAACAGAAATCCTGATCGTTAAAGAACTAAGAATTATTAGTGATAATATTGTAATCTCCGTTCTGCACAGATCGCATGATATAACGAAAACTAAATTTCTAGCTAAATTAAAAATTTGTTGATACGTTTAAATCATAAAAATCACTTAATAATAGGCGACTTCAATATTGATATAAGTCAACAAGATATTATTAGTGAAGAATTTCTAGGA
>JAWWEQ010032531.1:0-21912 GCA_035583055.1 Torymus tubicola
GAAAAGTTCGAATTTGGCACGTAAACATTTACGCAAATAATTTACGTAAATAAATTACGTATTTATTTTCAATAGGGACTGCTACTATGTACCTTTGAATACAAACCCTGACTACGAAAATTAGCTTGATTACTGAATTATGAATTCAATTACAGAAATTTACTTGAACACCGAAAATTAACGTGAAAACGGAAATATTACTGAAAAAACGAAATATAACTAACCTGATATTGAAAATAAACTGTGATTACAATAATTTTTGCTAATAACGATTATAACTGTTTGCGGATATTTATGCTGATTACGTTAATTTCTTATCAGTAATAAAACAATATTGTTATTTATGTATAATTACTTAATATTCGTAGTTTATGATATATAGATACAATCGTCAATATTTATTACAATTGTGAAAATTAATGAACTAAAAATACGGAGAATTTTTTTCCGGCTTTCACTTTGATTACTCATATGCAGATATTAAAAATTATCATTATAAAAAAGACACTAATACTTTTCTTACTTACGATATGAAACGTTACTTCTATTTATCGTGATGTCAAAAATTAAATGCGATTACAATTTATACATGTAAAATTCTGGAAAAATGACCTAAAATAATAAATTTTTTCTTAATTACGAAACCTCATCTTGGTATCGAAAATTAAGTTCAATTACTACAGTTTATATGTGTATAAACAATCTTTTTATAATTATTAAATATATCTTTTTTTATTTAAGTAAAAACGTATTATCAATGATAAATATTTAAACAATTATTGTTTTTTTTGTGTTATTGAACAAAAATCTTGAGCGCATCAACAGATATAGTTTGATAATATGCGTCCTGACAAACTTATACGTACTCCAGAAGAGGAGACAGCTCATAAAGGAAGACGACTATTCAAGGTATTGAGAGAATGAGACGATATCGAGAGAGGCTCGCAAAACGAAATCGGAAACGAAATGAAGAACGAGCTCAAGAAAATGCAACAGCAGATGTAGAAATATTCATGAAATTATGCCGGTTATTAATGGAGAGCATTATTTAGGACCAATGGATGTCAAGTGCACTCAGTGCAATGCAAAATATTTTTCAGCAAAAAGAGTATATAATAATGGTGATTCGTTTAACAATTGCTGTAGTCATGGCGCAGTTAGATTACAAAAGCTTCCTGAATATCCAGAACAATCACGTTCTTTATTTGATGGTTCGCATGATAAGTCTAAATATTCTTTTAAAAGAATTAGGAACTACAACAGTTTATACTCTTTCGGATCGTTTAATGCCAATTTAGTGAATATGCCATTACGTGGAAGAGCACCTTATTGTTTGAAAATACAAGGACAGATTTACTATCAGATTAACGAAGCTTTATATCTATCGCAAAATATGGATCCGTGTTATGGTCAACTTTTTGTAATAGATCCACAGGAAGCCATTGATTTTCGTATGCAAAATAATTCTGGAACAGATGTTGAAATTTTAGAATGTTTAGAGAGTATAATGCGTGAACACAACATTTTTGCTAAAGCGTATGATATGAAACAAGAAATTAATCATCAGCGGGATATATTTGGAAATGCTACGGAACCTGAGATGCAATTATTATTTACATTGAAATCTGGATTTGATAAGAACAGGTATAGTTTTCCAAGAACTAATGCAGTAGCTGCTGTTTTTGTTACAACATCTGACGGTGACATTCCTGAATCCTATGTTACTATTCGTAATAAAAACACACATTCTTTGCAAACTGTAAATTCGATGGATCCTAACCTATGGTGTATCCACTATTTTGTCCTTATGGCACTCAAGGTTGGTATAGAGATATAAAGCGAAGGGTAATAGGAAGAAGAAATCGTGAATCAAATAATGAAGATGGTGTAGAATTTTACAAAGGGGGTAATAAACGAGTATCAAGAGGTACTTACGTTACCTTACGTTTAAATATAGAATAAGTATTAGGGATCAGGAATTTAATGCATTTTTATTAGGACGTCGACTATTTCAGCAATATATTATTGATAGTTATGTAAAAATTGAGAAAGATAGAATTAAATTTTGTCGTGATAATCAGAAACAGCTACGAGCAGAATTGTATGAGGGAGTAGTTGATCATATGAATAACGTTGTACATGATATACAATCTAAGATTGGGAGAATGATCATACTGTCATCAACATTCACAGGCTCATCTAGTTATATGATGCAAAATTTACAAGACTGTACGGCTATAGTTCGTAGTAAAGGCAAACCTGATCTTTGTATTACAATGACATGTAATCCTAATTGGCGTGAGATAAAAGATAATTTATTGCCAGATCAACAAACTTCAGATCGACCCGATCTTGCTGCACGAGTTTTTAACTTAAAGAAGGAACATTTGATTAAATTAATAACAAAAGAAAAGTTTTTCGGAGATGGAGCAGCTCACGTACACGTAGTCGAATTTCAGAAAAGAAGTTTGCCTCATGATCAATATATTAGTTACTTTGTGTCATGGTCATAAATTAACAACGCCTGTAGTAGTTGACAAATTTATTTTAGCTGAAATTCCTGATTCAAAACAGGATCCCGAATTGTATAATATAGTAGTTCGAAATATGATCCATGGACCGTGTAACGAAAGATGCATTGTAAATGGTAAATGTTCAAAACATTTTCCAGAAGAATTTAGAGAAGAAACTACACTGAATGTTGATGATTATCCATTTTATCGCCGTAGAAATGACGGAAAAAAATTACGCGATATGTTTAGGTAGTTGATAATAGATTTGTAGTTCCATATTGTCCTGAATTCTTGCGTATTTTTAACTGTCACATCAATGTAAAAGCAGTTCCTAGCATTCAGTCTGTTAAGTATTTATTCAAATATGTGTATAAAGGATATGATGCTGCTAATATAGTTATTGAACAGACATGAGATGGTACAACCATTAATCAAGATGAAATAAAAAATTTCATTGCTGCTAGATATGTCAGTTCTGTAGAAGCACGTTATCGCATACTAAATAAACTTTGCATAATAAAAGTCATAGTATTATACATTTATTAATTCATTTACCTAATCAACAAATGCTATAATTAATGATATTAATGATGATGCAGCAGTTATTTCAGCATTAAATAAAACGACTATGTTATTAGATTATTTCGAATTAAATGTTCATGATCCTTCAGCTAGACAGTATCATTATATGGAAATAACAAGTCATTATGTTTTAAAAAATGTAACTGAAAATGGTGTTAAGGTGTCACGATGGACTCCTAGGAAATCTCATTACAATTGTATTGGTAGAATGTTTTCCGTGACTCCCAGTCAAATAGAACTGTTCCGTTTGAGATTGTTATTATTAAATGTCAAAGGTGCTAAATGTTATAATGATTTGAAAAATGTGGAAGGAGTTCAGTATTCTACATTTTCCGAAGCATGCATAGCAGTGGGTTTAATAGAAAATGATGAGGAATTGAATCATGCGATGCAAGAAGTTGCAAGTTGGATGATGCCATCCAGTCTTCATCGACTTTTTTTTCGTATTTTAATACATTGCGAACCCATGTATCAAGAGAAATTATGGGAAAAATTTAAGAATGCTCTATCAGAAGATTTTTGCAATTCTGAAATAGATCCTCTCAGAGCTCACAATTTAGCTTACGGACCCATATTATACAGTTTCCAACATAAAAGGTCATGGTTAATGCTGTCGAAGGCCTGTGAAAAGTCCATATAGACAACTTGCTAAGTATCAACTTGCTCATTATTATCGAGATTGGCTTGTAAGAAATGGACATAGCACGCCAGGTTAGTAATAGTTGATCTGCCAGTCACGAATCCATGCTGAGTCGGGATGATAAAGTGTTCAATGGCAGAGAAGAGTTTCTTCTTTACTATTTTATCAAATAATTTGGCGATGGCACTGATGGTGGAAATAGGTCTATAATTGCAAACATTATTTGCATCGCCTTTCTTTAAAATCGGAGTGATACAAGCTGATTTCCAATTATCGGGGAAAATGCCAGTACGCAAGGAGAGATAAAAAATTGCATGCAACAGTTTAAGTAACGACCTAACGTAGTTCTCGATGAAAAATGTCGATAGACCATCAGGGCCCGGCCCACAGGTGGTCTTCATGAAATTCTTCCATCAATTAGCATTATCTTTGGTGGTATATACTTGCCACCAGGTAGGTCTCAAGAATTGTTTCAACAATATATAGAAACCATCGATGTCGTCTTTTTCTCCTTGGTGACTATAATCTCCCAGATATTTTTTGGACAAACAACCCTCTGGACTTCCGAACTCTGCGCTACGTTCCACCAGTTGGTGGAACGTACCAACTAATGCGACACATCTGCATGACTCTTTATCTCACCTCGATCTCGTTCAGCGTGATCCAGTTCTCAGTGCGTCTAAAGACTACACGCTGGATCTAGTTTTCACAAATCTGGATCGAATCATTGTCTTTCAACCACTGGACATCTTATCTGAGGTCGATCCTTGTCACCCTCCTTTAGCTTTTCAAATTGATCACCCTCACGAACCAGAACTTCAAATGAGGTCGTCGTATCGGGACTTCAGACATGGCAACTACGATGCTGTTAATGACGTCCTCAATTGTGTGAATTGGGATGCTGTGCTGAAGTGTGACTTCACAGATATAAATAACGCCATAATCGTCTTTTACACCGTTATCGATGACATTGTTACGCGTTTCATCCTTTTAAAAAAACTCGAAACCTTGCCAATACCCTCACTGGTTCAGTCGGGAACTTATAGCTAACATAAAGGAAAAATCCGTGCGCATAATCGATTTAAAATTACGAGACTCGATTGTGACTTCATTGAGTTCAAACGTCTTAGGGCCATTTGTTTGCGTTTAAGGTAGTAGTTCAGTGTGACGACCAAAATTTCGACGTTTTTTCATGAATTTTTTTTAACAAGAAAATAAAATGCGATCGTTTTAAAATTTTTACATGTTTTTATTGGTGTTTTCAAGTATAGAAAAAAAATTTTTTTAAGTTAATTTTACATTAATTTGTTTTTAATTTTCGTCAGAGTGGAGTCCTCGAAAAAAAGATGAGTTGGTTCGGGGAAGCACACAGCCTTCCGAAGTCATCTGAAATAAAAAATTCAAAAAGATTATTATTCTGCAGACTTTATTTTAAAGAACTAACCTATAATATATAAAAAAACAAACAAAAATAAAATGGCGGACTTGTGAAAAAAGTTCTCAAAATCTAATTTTGAGCCTTGCCGCTGACGTCAACAGCCGATGGAACACTACGTATATATTTGACACGTAGTTGATCGTCGGGATGGTTTGAGTTATGCTTAGCGATATTGTTGCTTAAATTACGTAGATACTCTCTTTGCTTAGGGGTTCTATCTGTACTTGCTCTAACACCAGAAGGTAAGAAACGACTGTTGGCTAATACGATGAAGACTTTATTCTTCGAGTCTAGTTGTAAAAGCACGCGCCGAGTTGTGATTGCCGCAGGCATTCCTAAGCGTCTAATACTACGTTCGTTGATGGAGGGAACGGGTTCATTAGCCTTAGAGAAAACTTCCTCGAGTATATGCTTTACGCGATCGAAATCTGTAGACTGACAGTTATCTGACGAGGAGCTTTGTGAAGGCCAAGTTACCCCTCTGAGGACCAAATTTTTCGCTCTGCAATATCCTTGAATTCATTATACAGAATATCAACTGGAAGAGTTGTGAAAGCATGTTCCGAAGGCAGGTTAGAGGCATCTAAACGGGTGCGAAAATCAGAAACATCCTGTTCGAGAGTACCGACTTTATACTCGAGTGCAGTTAATTTGCCACGGATGATATCCAAGTCCTTTGAGATGGATGATCCAATGGATTCGATGTGCGATTTAAGGCACCGATGCAGCGTTGATTCGATAGCTGCTTGGATCATGGAATTGAGATCGTCTTGATGAAATGCTAATGAATTCGACAACTTGGGGCTAGGGGAGACAGTTTTTTCTGAGGCAGCAGGGTTTTTAGCCTCGTGCGAAAAAAAAGATCAAAATTGAAATAAATTATTGCGGTCATCATAAAGGTTGGACGCTGATTGTTGAAGCTTAGATTCGTTAGCGGTGTTGCTCAATTCATTCAGACTGTTCAAACAGCTGTAGGCCATGATGGTAATTTCCTTGTCAGATATGTAGGTGATTGCACTATTGGCGGCCTTAGAACACTCTTTGCGATATCTCGCTTTACATATATCGCATGAGGTGTAATGAGGCGATGCAGCTCTGCAACGAGAAAAAGAGCATTTCGATGAAATTTTCGTTTTCGGTTGCGGCAAATTTGAACGAGGCATGTTTGAACGCATGTTTGAGCGTAAACAGTACACGGCATCGGTAATTATAAATACACACGATATAATGAGGCTTTCACACACACACAGGATTTACAAACAAATGACTAGGCTAGAGAGAGAGACTCTTAAGCACGTCTGCTCGCTACCGTGTCTGCGTCAGAACTGAATATTATGTCATAATTTATATATTTTAACTGTGATAATTTTTCTTAAGCGCCACCTGTGAACTTTCTTTAAGTATATTAGTACGCTAAATGAAGGTTCTGCGTTTAATTAACTTGTATATTGGATTATTTGACTTTTTTTATTTTTATTTTATTTTTTTACGTTTTATTTATTTATTTTTTATTTTTTCGAACTGTCGTTTGTTTTCTGTTATACAAATTATTGTATTTATTATTTTGCCGCGATGGCAAATATCTCTCTCTCTCACTCTCTCTTTCTCTCTCTGTTCAGTAGTATATCTTGATGCATCTGACAAACTCCGCAATAGAATACAAAGATTAAGCAATTCATATATGAGATTTAGTTTCCGTGTTAAGAGTGTTGATACATATATAATATGATACATACATAATATGTATATTCTCAAAATGCCTCCTTACATTTATATTGTGCATTTTTGCATATCTTGAAGCATTTGCAATCATCTTATTTTTTAAGTAAGCTACCGTTTTCATTATTTCCGGCCAAAATCTTCTATGAATTTCTGCTTCTCTTATTAAGCATCTATCCATATCCATTGCTGATCTATTATTCAGTTCATCACCGTAGGGTGGACATGTTGATAATTCTATTCCTTTTGATTTTACAAACTCGTAAATTTCGCGATTTAACTACTCCTTTCCGTTATCCATTGTTGATTTTTTCTTGATTCTTTTATTAAATTCATTCTCTACTAAATTTACGAATTCAATAAAACAACTTGCACTTTCTGATTTATTCTTAATGCAAAAGATTCTAGTACATTTACTATAGTCATCGATAAATGTAAGGAAGTACTTTTCTCCACCATAGCCAGTAGTACTATGCGAACCATTCAGATCTGTGAGTATTAACTCCAAGATTTTTTTAGTTTTGCTTTGATTATTTAGATATGGTATATTTGCCATCTTGCTTTTGCTACAATTTACATATTTCACATCGATATTTTCTGGTTTATCTGGCAATCCGTCAACTAAGTTATTATTAACTTCTATTTAAATAATTGAAATTTACATGACCAAGTGCTCTATTCCATTTTTCTTTATCTGATATTTTTACAGAATATGTTTCTCTATTTTTATTTTTTAACGCATAGCTTTTCAAATAATACAAATTATCAATTTTATTCGCAACTGCTATTAATTCTCTATATTAATTATAAATTTTAGTATTATTATCTCTTGCAACTATTGTAGCCTTATTTGTTATTTTTGAAAAACTTAATAATTTCTGTTTAATACCTTCTACGTAATATACATTATAGTAATTTTTATCTTTCCGATTTTCATCGGTTTTAAAATTTTACCGTCTGGTAACTGGTTATAACTTTTAATAATATAGTCTGTACAACCACTATCTAACAACCAATAAATTTCATTACTTTCGCATTCTCTATTTATGCTGTTACCTCATTTACTTCTGTGTCACATACTTGTATTGACCATGACTCGGATGATAAACCCTGCTTCTCGTCGGTTGACTTGTTTTAATTTGAACTGCGTCCGCGTCCTCTGCATCGATTGTAGCCTCGTTGGTTTCCACGTTATCCTCTCGATGATTGAGCACCTCTGCCTCTGCCGTCTTGTTGGCTTTTCCAACAATCCTTTTGATAGATTCCGATTTTCCACACGTAAAGCATCCATCAGTCTTTGTCAAGAAGGTGCTTACATTGTTCTTTTTCTCCTGATTATTTCTACTCATATTCTTTTCTCTAATTTTAGATTTCACATAATCAACTGTTCACCAACATAACGGTAGTCACCAATATAACTGTAACTTGCTGGTAATGCTTTTATTAAATACCGCATCTTTTCTGCTTCATTTATTTTACCTCCAGTTGTTTTAAATACGTTTACGGCTTTTTCGAATTCTATAAAAAATTCTTCAATATTTTCAAAGTCTTTTAATTTGATTTCTTCAATTTTCGATCGGCATATTATATGCAATTATGTGGATTACGTCTCATATAATTTATCTAGATTCGTGATCATTTCTTTTGCTGTTTTGTACTCACGCACGTATTCCAATTGCTTGTCTGAATATATTTCTTGTTCACTGCACTCCTTGTACTCCAATAGTCAGAAGTCGAAACTTCCAACTGAATAATTTTCACCGTCAATGTCATCTAGTATTACTTCTTCTTTCGTTTTCACGTTTCCTTTAGTATCCATTTACCACATGTATAACCTCAAATTCTACCACGTGCTCTATTCTTGTAACGTGCAGCGTGTTTCACACAAGAAATATAATCTGCTCGCATCGGCTTGAATTTTCATAAATTCGACAAAACGTTTTTCACTATTCGATTCTTGAATATATTTACTAATTTGCTTTAACTATATTTTTCTTGATTTTTGCCCCCCAAAGATACGTTCCCCGAAGGTTGTGTAAATGAGCTGAGAGAAATACTGACCAACCACTAACCTGCTGCCATGTTGAGGAGTGGATGAGGTGTGGTAATAATTAAGGATTGATAATTGATTAAAAACTCTTTGGTGCAAAAAGTATTTATTGAAATCGGGTATAATAGCCGTTGTCTATACATGTGTCTACATCGAGGTCTGAACGGCGAGAGCAAGTACGTTACGCAGTAAGTCGTTCTCACTTTCCGCTACTGCATACATAAACAAAAGTAGTGGGGGTCATGTATGTATGTGTGTATAGATGCCGCACGTTCCATCTTGTCGCCACATGCTATCGGTGTTTGTATTGTAATGGAACTTGAACTCTCTCTGAAGTTCCCGTCGCACGGATCTTCAACGCGGCCTCAAGTACCCGTAGCGGAACTTGAATTCTTTCAGGTTCCTTTCTCACGAAACCTCAACACTGTACAATATAATATGTATATTTACAACAAAGAGGTATAACTATGTAACCTTCTACAGGAAACGCTTAAGCTGGCTTCGTTCAGACTCTCGTCGCTCCTACTCTCCAGCTAACCTGATGTAGAAGGTCATCCGTTTGCAGGAGCCTGATTATTTAGCTGCATTTTTTACGAATTACGTGCCTAAGGCCACCAGTAGGAGGCCGCATCCGGAACTTAAAGTTAAATCGGTTTCTTTGGAAATCAGTGAACGTTCCTTTCATTGAAAGCATTGCGTTAGTATTTTTTTGTTCTGAATCCCTAGCGCCCCTATGAGGGGATGAGAGTGGCCAGCATTTTGTATTTTAGACACTTATGTATAATTATTATAGTTATACATAATTCGTTTTTTAGGAAATTTAGACATGACTACCTAGCCACACTTCCGTAATACTTCTGTTATAGATTTTTAACTGACTATTTATAAATTATGTAATGAAACAAGACTATGTGATATTTTATCTGTGATACTGTCATTTTACTTTTATTTTTTAATATTACATTTTTTTAATTTTATTTGACTTTATTTATAGTTATTTTGGATATTTATTTATTTTATTTATGTTATTCGCAACTCACTCTGCCGATTGTGCAGCGACTACAGTTTATGCTGCCATGCAGTTTCATCTCCGCAGCTCAACCAACGTAACCGTTTATCGTCTATCTTCAAGACTCTTCAATCTTTAAGCTACAGGATAATCGTCTGCTACAATTTTAACCATCTGCGACTACTGACTACTTCAATGACTGCTTTCACATTTCATCAGTAAAGATAGGGCTGAACCAACCCTATCTTTAAGGCCACAGTGATTGCTAAGCAAAAGAATATCCCAAGGGTAGAGGGTGACCGTAAGATCGTTTTAGTTATCTTTATATTTTAAGATTCAAAGTTTGAAAGTAGATTATTACTCTTAAGCAAAATACAGTGTGGAATTTTATTTTAAAATTGGTTTTTTAGTTTAATTTCAATTGACTGTATACTTGTAGTCCCTTTGCTATTTGGTATTCACTATAGATCATTCTTGCCTGAGAATTCTTTGCTTGGCATTAAGACAGATTATGTTTGAAATTCAATTTTAATTTCAATCCGCTATTGTACACTTGTAGTTGGTTTCTCTATTTTTGTATTTAGTATAAATTACTTTCACTTGATAATTCTTTGCTTGTTTTTAAGCCGAATCTAATTTGAAATTCAATTTTAATTTCAATTCACATTCTTCGACATTCTGCAATTTGATAGAGATTATACCTTCTTGAGAATTTCTTGCTTGTTCTTCAATTTCTAATCACTGCCAAAAAGGAAACTGTGTATTACCTGTCGACCTTCAGAGTTTCTTTTTTGTAAATTTACATGCTTAGTGAGTTAATGATTTGACTCACAAGGAGAGTATTTCAGATCTAGATCATAAATTTTCCTCAAACTTTGAGATATGCTTTTAGATATCAAAAAAGATTTCGGTATCTAAGATTATATCTCAAAGTTTGAAAAAAATCCGTGATCCGGATCTGCGATACTCTCCTTGTCAGATTTGCTTGAAATTTGGAGTGTTGCATATTGTGGTGACGCACAGCTTGTTTGCATGACAATTTAAGCTTATATAAATTAGTATTTATTAACTTAATGTAACATCAGACACGTCGAATCCAGAAAACTGAGGTTTCTGTGATAGGATTGTATTGTAGCTACCAATAGGGCTACCTAACGCAGTACAAGCACTTGCATTCAATCCTAATTGTTTGAAAATTATTTGTACAGGTGTATTCCTGCTATTTCGTCAGGCTGCTTTTTATAACCAGTTTAGTTAAGTTCAATTAAGCTTTCAGGGCTGTTAAACTTTTACGAGCCCTTCAATCGGGTTTAAAAGATTTTAGTTCGACTATTAGTTACTTCTATTTGAGTTCCACTTTCAAAATTATGATTACATTTTTAGTATTAGTAGGGCATTGAGTACAACTAATCAGTTAGTAAGTGTAGATTATAGTGGTATCTTTAACCTCAACTTCTATTAGGTCTCAACCTGTGGTTCAGAGTATCGATTTGAGCCATGGATAAACTCTTCGACGGCCAGCTCGCTTTGAATTTGAAAGGATTTCGTTAAAAGGGAGAGCGTGTGCCCAAATCGCTTGAGCAAGCAATTCTTCCAATCGTGCCATTCGGGTCGGTGTTGCTTTGCGTGCAAGGTCAAGCATAACATCTTGCTGCATAACCCTTTTTCTCCGCAAGAGAATACTCAGTTGGAAACCTAATCTCTTGGCAAATCAGCCCAAATTTCTAACGTTAATCAAGCGTTTCTTCCTACGGCTCATTTTACGAAAATTGATGACTCCTCTTTAATCCAAGTATTGCTAGTTACTGCACGCGTTTATGTGAAGGGTTCAAAAAGCATGAGGTCGCGCGCTCATCGACCAGTATTCTCAAGTGTCGTTGATTTCTCGATCACTTTGTTAGCGTTTAAGACTGATAAACAAGATTGTGCACGTTCCTATCTGTGGAATTGGTAGCTATACGGCCGCGGTTTCATCTGAAATGTAAGTTTTACGTTTCGATCTGGTTTCAAATCTAGCTTTTCACGCCAAGTACAAGCCTTAGTTTTGCCTTGCATTTCATCATATACCCTGCCTATTCTTAGCACCTCATACGATTTGACTTATCTAAATAGGCTTGAATTAGCCGATCAGAATTTCATGGATAAAGATCATATCAACCTTCTGCTCGGGCCATCTATTCATTCCTGAATCATTGAGCCTAGAGCCTCGCTCTCTTCATTTGGTACTTATCTCTGATGACGTTCCGGAGAGCATAGTCGACTTTAATGGGTTACAATACTATTTTTCTTCACGATGCGGAATCTACGCCTCTCGATGAAGCGCTGTAGAGGTTTCAGTGATTCGTAGAATTGCCTTCAAAGAACCTTTATAAAAAATCGATGTATGAATTTAACGTTTATCAAGTACATTATTTAGGCCAATACCTACTGATTACGCTTTGGTTTTAAGCATTTCCTCAAATAACAAAATTGTGCCATTAAAAAATAACAGTTTTTGAAGCCAATTACGCACACTAGTATACTTACGTTTTTGCTTCTAAAAAGCTCATTTTTTAAGGCGCACTATTCGGATGGGGCTAGTTTTTTTGTGTTTTGGTTAGTAGTAAGTAGTAAATTCAGAAAATGCATTTTAGTAAACACTAAAATAGTTATGTAAAATAGAACTAAAAAATTATGTATATTTAGATCTGTGAAAAAAAATGGGTTACACTTGGTTGAGAGTCCGCCATTTTGTTTATACGAGTGCCACACTTTTTTAATATCATGAAAATTTTCGTCTTTGTAAATACCATCATAATACGGACAAAAGCCGCTGATAAACACTAAAAAAGTGACAGTAAAAAATGTGCTTAAATTTACCAAATGAGACAGAATTCAACTCCTACAAAATGTAAATTTGTTATTAACGAAACAGCTAAAATCAAGAGCAATGTTATAGTCGCCCTTAGAGAGCTTGCCATAAATAAGGTGTTTTCGAGGAATGAGCCACTGGGTCGGTCTGGGATTCAAGACAGCAGTCGAGGGGAATAGAAATAACACTCACACTAAATGGAAGAAAAAGATTTATTAAAAGTTATTCATTGTTACAATTTAATTACAATAATAAAAGGAAGAATGTATTTGAAAGAAACAGATGTGTATATATATGCATAGATATGAACGGTTAGTTCCCACAACGCTTTGATCCAGAGCAGAGTATAACGAATATTGATTGCGATTAGTATAGTGGGGGATAGACCAACATGTACCGACAATACTAAAAATCAAGACGATTATATGACTAGCAAATTTCTGTCCTTGACCAAAATCCGCTAGTCTCGTCGTACAAGTGATTTTACGCGGGGAACCGATGCCCAGATTAGACGGCTCGCGCCCGCGCTCTCTTGTTGTAATCCCAGCGAGTCCTCGACCCGATACAGGTTGCGGTGATTATCACGAAAGAGACATCAAATATTACGCTATAAGTATTGTCAAGACATATCATTGAGATATTCTGCACTAATACCTCTGGCGACGCAAATCAATTCAAGATTACTCCCGAATACATCTGTGACGACGAAATATCATCACGCCAATCCGTACTACAGATGAGGGACCGTGAATCTGTGATGTTAATCTCCGTGTCAAGTTAAGTACATTCGAAAGGAATTTATTATATTTAAAAAGAGCGAAAGTAATCAGATAGCGTAATTCTTAGCCGCCGATAATATTATTGTTTTATAACTGCGATTTCCAAGCGATTAACTTTACAAGCGTAACATAACAAACTAGATAATATATAAACATAAATTTTATACGTATATCATTCTGTTACATTAATAAATTTGCGTTAGTGAATTCATGTTTACAATTTTAAATCTTCAATAAAAATCAAAGTATTTATTTCTTTTAAGAGGCTGGGCAGAGTCGGAATGGCCCTACGAACGCGGGCGGCGCCTTTTTGACATCCTCGCCTACCCCGCTACGACCGCCACGCTATCGCCAGTTGCGCGCGTGCAGCCCCCACCAAAGGTGTCGGGCGCGTCGAATATCGCCTCAGCGCGAAATTCCCGGTACTGAACGACAACAGTCAACGGCCGGGCTGTTTAAACTTTCCCTGGGAAACGCCGAATCCCCATGAGCAGAGCACCGAGACATCCCGCCTGCCTTGCACTCTTCTGAGGGCAATTATAATTATCTAGATTCGACAGGAAGTTTGCATTATTTTGCAACGGCTCTAACATACTCGCCGCTTTGGGTACGAACGGCTGCTATCCGGACGAACCCATCCTTTCCGGAATGCGCAAAGACGACTTGATCGAGCGGTCAGCGGCCTGCCTGGAGCATCGACGTTCGACCGCCTCTCTTGCTACTTCATACGTTGCTGATGGGTGTTCAGATAATCTCTAGACCAACGAACCCAGGATGGGTTCCGAGGAGATCGTATCAGGCGCCAGTGTCGCAGGTGATCAAGACTTTCTGGAGCATCATGTCTGGACGACTTTTTCGTGGATGAAAAAAGTTAGTGCTAGCCTTTTCTACGAATCTTCGTCTAGGATATATTGATGAGATTCATAGGCTACAAGATCCGCTGGTGCATGAATATGTTGTACTGCCCCTTCTTCGAATCTAAATAGTTCTTGACACTCTCTAAATCAGAAACTTCTCTTTGATACTTTTCATGAAAGCAGAATTGCTTAGTGAATTAGATAGCTTATTAAGAAATATTAATCTATATGCTAAACCCTACTACAAAATATTAGCTGATTATCAGCTGATTTATCATGCCAAAATATCATTTGAGATTCTGCCCGGATGCTGCCAAAAGCTTACGTAAATTAACGATTAGCTTCTTCCGTAATAGAAATTGCCTATCAGGATACTTTACCCCCCCCCCCCCCACCAGATGAGTTCAAAAATGCACGTTTGGAAGCATTTTGCACAATTATCCAAATTTTACAAATTTTGTACATGAGATATCAACTGACAAATCAGCTGACACAAATTCTTAAAAATAGAAAAAAGTGCAAGATGCTTTCAAACGTGCATTTTTTAACTCATCTGGGGGGTAAAACATTCGGATAGGCAATTTTCATTACTGAAGAAGCTGATCATTAATTTACGTAAGTTTTTAGCAGTATCCGGGCACAATCTCAGATGATATTTTGGCATTGGTAGTGTTCTTTTAATAAAGAAGTTTGATAAGACGACTACCATACGAACGCCGGTAAGCAAAGTAGACAATTAGGTTGGGTGTGGGAACAAAAAAAGAAAAGGCAATGCAATTACATTTGCTAGGTTGTTGGCTTTATTGGTACGAGTTACATTGGATAAAGGATTCGTCGCCCAGTGAGTTCAATCCAACTTCGTGAAGGTCGGAGTGGGTCGACGGCTCGTGAATAACTACCTAACAGAAAAGTAAAATTTTTCTACGCGAGACTCGATCAAAATTAGATTTGATTTGATGACTAGTAATTAAGAGAGAGATAGAGAGAGAGAGAAAGAGAGAGAGAGCGCGAGAGTGTAAACAAATAAACTGTGTACAATACAATAAGTAAAACATAACGAAATACACTCTCTACCTCGCAATATTAAATGAAACGCTTCTAATTTAAAATATAATCGTTGAAGTTAATAATATATTTACAAAATTATAATTGAATGCATGCTATAGAAAAACGGCCTAAACAGACATGATAAGTCAGCTGAGAAATCAATTGATAAATCAGTTGATATTTTTTGGTAGAGAAGTGTACAAAATGATGTATGAAGTAGAACAAAAAGAATTAGAACGGTGTCTAAAAATTGGCAGCATGTCAAGAGAAGATACTATGATTATAAAACGAAATGATTAGATAAAAATTAGATAAAAAAATTAGATAAAAATACATACAACAAAGATTCTTGTAATGAAGTTGCTATGATATTTGTGGGAAAAGATGGTAAACCTCCTATAGAAAGAGATATTGTTGTATATTCAAAACATGAAAAACCGATGAGTATTCCTCAAATAAGTAAACACACAGATTTCATAACGTATCCACTCACTTACCGAAATGGATAGGTTACGGATGGATACCTAATATAAAATGTAAAAATCGTAGTAGTAATATATCAAATTTACAATTTTATAATTATAGATTCTCTTTAAGGAATGGATTTAATCCCTATCTTAATTTAAGAAAAATATCTCAGCAGGCAATAATTGATGCATTTAAGTCAAATGCTCAAGATTATATTTCATAAGAAAAAATCAAATTATTTTGAGAAGTGATTTTTATAAAAGGGTAATGGATTATTTACATAAAAAAAAGAATCTAAAAATATGAAAATTGGAAATATGTTAATTTTACCGTCAAATTTTACAGGTAGTCAAAGATTTGTAAAACAAAATTATATAGATTCTATGTACATTGTAAATCACTTCGGAAAGCCTGACTTATTTATAACAATAATTTGTAATCCCAATTGGAAAGACATATAAAAAAATTTAGAACATTATGAAACAGCAATCGATCGACCTGGTATTGTTGTCAATGTATTTCATCAAAAAGTACAAGAATTCAAAGAATTAGTAATTGAATGAGGTGTTTTAAGAAAAAGTATTGTTTATTCTTATGTAATTGAATTTCAAAAACGAGGATTACCTCTCATGCTTTTGTTATTATTTTGAGATGAAAATGATAAAATTAATACTTCAGAAAAAGTTGATGAACTAATAAGTGCGATAATTACAAATGAAGATATTTATCCATATTTATATGATGTGAAAAAATTTATGATTCATGGACCTTACGGAGAACAAAATATGGGTTCTCCTTGTATGAACAAAATACGCAAAATTGTTCTAAAAATTTTCCAAAAAATTTTAATAACTAAACATCTTCTAATTTATCAGGATATCCATTATACCTATACACGGAGAAATGATGAAAAAAAAATAAATTATAAGGATAAACATTCTAATAAAGTTGCTCATAATCGATTTATTGTTCCGTACAATCCGTATTTGTTGTTAAAATTCAAGTTTCATATTAAGGAGGAGTATGTTCAACTATACAATGTATTAAATATTTGTTTAAACATATTGTACAAATATAAAGGTCACCATTGTGCATTTAATGAAATAAGCAACATCGATTTAAATTTTAAAGAAAATAATAACAAAAGTAATGAACAAGATAATATTAAAAATGACGAATATTAATATGATGATATTAAACTGTATTAATACAAGATATTTATACGCACCGGAAGCTGTGCATAGACTATTGGAATATGTATTACATGAAACATTATTACATACTATAAAGGTCTAGCTGTACACGATGAAAATGCACAAGAAGTATATTTTAAATAAGGTCAAGAAAACAATATACTAAATAAATATGTTAAAACTACTTTAACGGCATATTTTAAATTAAATCAAATTGATTCGGAAGCACAAAATTATTTATATTCCAAAATTCAAATATATTATACATTAGATGAAAAACTTAAGACATGGAATAGAAGGAAAAAAACTAAGAAACCTAAAAAAATTGTACCCTTTATTAAATTATTATTTATATTATTTACAATTATATACATTATTACAAAGGGTAGATTATGCCTGTGCGGCAGGCAGCACCGTAAGTAAGGGGGATAATCTTGTCCGATCACCGTCCTCTTCGTGCGACTGCGGTCGAGCGGTTGAAAGCTGTGTGTGCAACGATTCCACCGATAAGCACCTGGGTCGCGATAACAGCGAGATCTCTCCGGTTGATGGTGCCTAAAGATATGAAATCTGATGCTGAAGATTTGCACCAGATTCCCCTCCAGGAGAGTATGACTGGTAAATGCAGGATATTCGTGGCGCCAGTCTCTTGCTGTATCGCCCGTTCAGTGTCGGGATTATCGGCGTACTTCCTTATTTTTACGGTTTTGCTCGTTCGAGATCCGACTGCTCGCCGACAATCTGGGCATCTATCACCAGCCTGAGTGTGCCCATCGTTGCCACTATGTCCGGTTTCCGTAGTCCCTCTTGCGTCTGGTAGTGAGGCTCCTCCTGTACTTGGAATCCCTGACGTCTGAGATTCCAATCAAGGTAGGAGAGCACGGCATCGTGTTTGTCAATCGTGGCCTTGTGGGCGCAGCGGCAGATCTGCAATACATGATTGTTGGTCTCTTGTGCCATGCACCCCGCGCGACAGAGTCTATCACCGCGTCTCCCTCTGGTTATTCGAGATTGGATCGGCAGCGCTCCAATCCTCACTTTGTTGGGTGGCCGTTAATATATTGCCACCCTTTGAGGAGCGAGATCCCGTCAGCCACCCATTGGTATTGGCTGGTGACTTGGTAGGAGAGCTTAAGCGCTGATTCATTGGTGCAAGATTGCGGCCCACCTCTTCTTGATGTCGTGTGAGGTGGTGTAGGTGGTTCTGTTCTATTCCAAGTAGGTGCTCCCTGTGATGGAGTGGGGCTAGTCAGCGTAGGGAAGGAATTCCTAGCCCGCCTTCCGATACAGAAGCGTGGAAGTAGCCTACCGATATGTCATTCGGCAAAGCCATCCATTGCCTCACAAAGGCACGCACCATCTTGTCGGCGTTGCGGATGTCGCTGATGTTAACTCTCCCCAAAGTCATGTGATAGTAAATTTTGGGGAGTGCGAAGATCCGCTGTTGTGGTTTGAGTGGTGCCTTTGTTAAGCGTTTAAGCGGACTGAGCTGGTTGGATAGCCGGATCGGTCAACGTACTTCTGGAGAAAACTCGATTCCTAGATATTTCCAGGAGTCTTCTCTGGAGAGCGCACGTAATAGCTGACCATGGATGGTGAATGCGCGCTCAGCATCTACTACGGCCCTCCTGCGACCGCCATCGTCGACGATCGAAACCGTGTGGTACTTACTGGTGTTCAGGAGAAGGCCACAAGTCCCCAGGAAGGCAGGTCGAGTAGAAGCTGTAGTCCAACCGTTGAGTCAGCAAGTAGTACTAGATCATCAGAAAAGGCCATAGCACCAACAGTCCTATTGTTATAAGTGGAGCCGCATTCCTGGGGAAGTGAGGGAGCAGATGATCTATAATCAGATTGAATATTACAGGTGATAGAGAATCCCTCTGCTTCACTCCTTTTGATACTTTTTACTTGTGATGAGCAGTTCGTGCCCGATATCGTCGTGGTCCTGCTGGCTTAGAGATCCTTGAGGTAAGAGATGAGAAGGGAAGGGAGGACAGCTACTTCCGCTGCCTCCATGATAGTACTGTGTTCCATGCGATCGAAGGCCTTCGTGAGATCTAGCGTTGCCACGTAGGTGGTCTTGAACGTTTGATACCGACTGCGTAAGAGGGCGTCGAGGAGCACGGTGATGTCCCGGCAGCCATCTATTCCGGTTCGAAAGGCTCTCTGCTGATCGTCTGAAATCTCCTCGCAGAGTAGCTTGAGATTTCTTGGGGATGAAGATAGTCCTGGATGCTGCCAGGTGTTTGGGCAGCCTTTCGCACCAGAGTATAAGATTGAAAATCCAAGTGACGATGTCCAGAAGGATCGCTCGGAACTGAAGAACTGTCAGGTCATCAGACTCCGGTGAGACGGCTAAAGATGGTCGTGCTGCTCGGATATTCTCCGGTTTGATTGGCCTCGCAATGGAGTCGTGCACTCCGGTTTGCTGTTAGTTGGCCGCTGCGTGAAAACAGTAGTCCAATATCGCTCCATTACGGCTCTGGCAGGTTGTTCTACATCCTCGACGTCACCCAGAACATACTTTTGATGCATCGCATGCGGCTGGAGCGCCAGTGCGTTGGCTGGTGTTGAACTGTTGGAGGTGGTCGATGGTGGTGCGAACAAGGTGGAAAGATGTCTCGGAGGTACAAAGATAGTCGCTCAAGAATGGCGTCCTTGGTGGAATTGGTAGCGTCGCATACGATGCCCTGGAGGCGCTCTGCTTGGAAGCCGGTGGTGTTTACTCTCGGCAGATTCTGTAAGTATACAGACAGAGAACTGGGGGACGGAGGGGAAGAAGACCCCCCCCCGTTGTCCCGGCGTCGGCCCCATTCCGTGTCTCAGTGTTGGTGATGGTGGGGCTCCGCCTCCTGGAAGGTCCCGGTCGGAGAATTGTTGGACCAGGTTCTTGTATACCGGGGAACGTCGTTCGACCGTCCAACCAAATGTCCGCCTCCCTGCAATAATTCCTTGGTCGTTCCAGGCCGTGTGGGCACGTCGATGGTGTTGTCCTCTGCCGATGCTCGTTTGGATGCTTCTTTCGCACCCCGGAAATTCGTAGCGGAAGATGGCGTTGTCCGAAGAAGATTGGATATTGGGAAAGGTCGCTGGGGTAGATCGGCCCTAGTCTTAGGGAGGAGAAGTCACGGTTTACTCTGGATAGGAGCACACCAGAGCTTGCTCGCCTTTTCCCTCCTTTTCCGCAACTTTAGAGGACCCCGAAAATTCGAAAATCACCACCTAAAAATGCGTGAATTGAAATCTTACTCCCAGAGCTCTCCTCAGTCGAGGAAAATTCAGAAAAAACCTCCTGTCAGGTAGAGAGAGGATTCGAACCCACGACCCTAGAGTCATGAGGCAAACACTCTTCCAATGAATTGAAGCTGCTCCTAAAACTATAATGTATCTAGTTAATCCAAAAGATCGACAAAGGTATTGCATTAGGTTATTGCTTTTACACATCAAAGGAGCTACTTCATTCGAAAATTTACGTACCGTTAATTGTGCAATATATCCCACATTCTATGAAGCTGCTGTTGCAAAACATTTAGTGAATGAGGATGAAGAGTGCGATAGATGTTTAAAAGAAGCGACACAATTACAGCTCCTACAGCACATTGTGAATTATTTTCTTTTATCTGTATTTATCCTATGATGCAAGAGAATCATATGAAAAATACAAAGTTTTCTTCTATTTATTTATTTATTTATTTCCAGAGTAAATACAGATTTACATTATATTAGCAATTAAATTATATAGTAATTCTTTTACATTAGTAATCCACCATAATGAAGCAACTGTTCTTAAACTAAGCCACTACACTTTTCACTTTCACCAGAATCTAATGAGCATGGATCTCGCAGTCGTGAATGTTTCTGTTGTGGCATTCTTATTTCTTGCATACAATAGTCTTTCGTGTTTGTTGAGCCTAGCTGGGCATGTGACTCCTACCGCACAGGTGACTCTGGAGTGAGTGAACATTTCTTTGTGCTGGTTGCCGGAATCACATTGGCAGTTTGATGTGAAAACTATTTCATCAAATACTACCATGTATTTGCATCCCGGCATTCCATGGAGTTTCTACAAATTTCTTTGCCTCTGAACCCTCTATCAAAGTAGAATATTGCTTTATTGGAACCGAGATAGTTTATATCTTCATATGTCATTCGCATATTGTTCGATTTCATTTCTTTTTCTGTTGCTGTAATTAATGGTTGTTATAGTATTTTCATGCTGTTGTCCTTGGCTATGTTGTCAATTTTGTAAAAAATTTCTTCTATTTTGTTAAAACTTGCGCTAGATGGAGTTTCTTTATTTTTGTTTTTTGTAAAATGGGTATGTTTCATTCTACTTAGTTTCGGGTTTAGGCAATATTCACAATATTTCATGAATGAGTTTGTATTGGTGTCTTTTTCCTGCTTGAATCTAATTACGTTGTTTCTGTAGAAAAGGGTTTTTCTCATTGCTATTTTTCTTGTGTCTTCTTCAGTGGCATTTAGTAATTGAATTATGTTTTTGCTAATATTCTTATTTTTCTGTATTTCTCACGGTTATGTATTTGTGTTTTTTTTAGATTATATTTGGTCATTCTTTGATGTGTGCGAGATTTGTGTAGTGTACATTTATTGTTCGAGCAGATATATGTCCATGCATCTAGTAATAGTTTGTCAAGCATATTCTTATCCACATGGACTTCCGATGTTGGTTACCTGACTGTTGTTTTCCTTCTGTTTAATTTTATTTTTAGGACATATTTGCCCCAGATGGTATGTTTTATTTCCTG